>JAKWBO010000115.1:0-118277 GCA_034336685.1 Luscinia luscinia
CAAAATGGGGTGTGGCTTTAAAGGGTGTGGCCCCAGTGGGAGGGGCTTAGGAAGGAGGGGTGGGGGCGGGGCAGAGCTGCTGGGTGCTCACCTGGTGGGGCGGGGCCGCTGATGTGGGCGTGGCCCGCGCTCGCCTCCGCCCCCCAGGCTGCACGGCCATGCCTCCTCCATCCGCCGGGCCGTGCTGGCCTCGCTGGACGACCCCGGGTAAGTCCCGCCCCTCCCGCCCCGTGGGCGTGGCCCCGACCCGTGGGCGTGGCCCTGACCCGGCCCCGCCCCAGACGCACACCCCCCGACATCGGCGGCCAGGGCACCACCTCGGGCGCCGTGCAGAGCATCATCTCGCACCTGAGCCGCACCTGAGAGCCTGGGACCCCAAAACAGCTACAGGGAACCCACCTGAGAGCCCGGGACCCCAAAATATCCACAGAGCACCCACCTGAGAGCCTGGGACCCCAAAATATCCACAGAGCACCCACCTGAGAGCCTGGGACCCCAAAATATCCACAGAGCACCCACCTGAGAGCCTGGGACCCCAAAATATCCACAGAGAACCCACCTGAGAGCCCCGGGACCCCAAAACAGCTACAGGGAACCCACCTGAGAGCCTGGGACCCCAAAACAGCTACAGAGCACTCACCTGACACCCCTGGGACCCAAAACAGCTACAGGGAACCCACCTGAGAGCCTGGGACCCCAAAATATCCACAGAGCACCCACCTGAGACCCCCGGGACCCCAAAATATCCACAGAGAACCCACCTGAGAGCCCGGGACCCCAAAATATCTACAGAGCACTCACCTGACACCCCTGGGACCCAAAACAGCTACAGGGAACCCACCTGAGAGCCTGGGACCCCAAAATATCTACAGAGCACCCACCTGAGAGCCTGGGACCCCAAAACAGTTACAGGGAACCCACCTGACAGCCCCGGGACCCCAAAATATCCACAGAGAACCCACCTGACAGCCCCGGGACCCCAAAACAGCTACAGGGAACCCACCTGACAGCCCCGGGACCCCAAAACACACACAGGAGAGCCCGGCACCCCAAAATATCTGCAGAGCACTCACCTGACACCCTGGGACCCCAAAACACCCACAGGAGAGACCGGGACCCCAAAATATCCACAGAGCACCCACCTGACAGCCCCGGGACCCCAAAATATCTACAGAGAACCCACCTGACAGCCCCGGGACCCCAAAACACCCCCAGACCACTCACTTGACAGCCCCGGGACCCCAAAACGCTTCACAAGACCTCCAGGACCCCAAAACATCTCTGGGACACCTCCAAGACCACACACCAGACACCCCTGGAACCCCAAAATATTTCATGACCTCAAAATATCTCCGAGACCCCAAAACACCCCTGGGGCTTCAAGACACCCCCAGGACCAGGCACCAGATACCCACAGGACCCCAAAGCATCTCTGGGACACCTCCAGGACCCCCAAGACCACACAACAGACACCCCTGGGACCCCAAAACACCCCCAGGCCCTTCAGGACCACGATGCCCCCAAGGGACCCCAATGCACTTTAGGACCCCAAAACTCCTCTGGGACACCCCTGAAGCACAGGACACCCCAGGAGCAGCTCAGGACCACAGAAAACTCCCCAGGACCCCAAAACTCCCTGGGACACCCCCAGGACCCCAAAACACTGCTGGGACACCCCCAGGATCCTTCAGGACCACCCTGGGACCCCAAAACATTTCCAGGACCCCACTAGGACCACAATGCACCCCCACAGGCACACACAAAACCCCATGGGACCCCAAAACATTTCCAGGATCCCCCAGGACCCCACTAGGACCACGCACAAGACACCCATGGGACCCCAAAACACCTCTGGGACCCCCCAGGACCACGCACAAAACCCCTAAGGGAACCCCAGAACCCCAAAACATCCTCAGGACCACACACAAGACCCCCATAGGACCCCAAAACACTTCCAGGAGCCCGCTGGGACCCCACTAGGACCACACACAAAACCCCAGGGGACCCCAAAACACCCCTTGGACACCCCCAGGACCCCCTTGGACAATTCCAGGACCCCAACACTTTTCCAAGACCACCCCAGGACCCCTCAGGACCACACACAAAACCCTCACGGGACCCCAAAACTCCTCTGGAACACTCTCAGGACCCCAAGACATCTCTGGAATCCCCCAAGACCCTCTTGGACACCTCCAGGACCCCTTACACACCCCCAGGGCCACACACGAGACACTCCAGGGACACCAAAACATTCCCAGGGCCACACAGAAGACACTCCAGGACCCTCCAACCACGCCAACCCCCCTCCCCACAGAGCACCTCAATAAAGAGCCCGGGAGCCCCGGCCCTACCGTGGTTCATTGGGGCTGGGGGCACTGCCAGGGGCTGGGGGCACAGCCAGGGTGTTCATTGGGTCTGGGGGCACTGCCAGGGGTGCTGCAAGCACTGCCAGCTGTGGTTCATTGGGTCTGGGGGCACTGCCAGCTGTGGTTTACTGGGTCTGGGGGCACAGCCAGGGTGTTTATTAGGTCTGGGGGCATTCATTGTGTCTGAGGGCACAGCCAGGGGTGGTTTATTGGCTCTGGGGCACTGCCAGCCGTGGTTTATTGGGTCTGGGGGCAGAGCCAGGGGTGTCGCAGGCACTGCCAGGAGTGTTTATTGGGTCTGGGGGCACTGGCAGGGTGTTTATTGGGTCTGGGGGCAGAGCCAGGAGTGCCGCAGGCACTGCCAGCCGTGGTTTATTGGGTCTGGGGGCACTGCCAGCCGTGGTTTATTGGGTCTGGGGGCACAGCTGTGGTTTATTGGGTCTGGGGGGCAGAGCCAGGGGTGGTTTATTGGGTCTGGGGGCAGAGCCAGGGGTGGTTTATTGGGGCTGGGGCCACTGCCAGCCGTGGTTTATTGGGTCTGGGGGCAGAGCCAGGGGTGTCATGAGGCACTGCCATGGTTTATTGGGTCTGGGGGCACAGCCAGGGGTGGTTTATTGGGGCTGGGGCCACTGCCAGCCGTGGTTTATTGGGTCTGGGGGCAGAGCCAGGGGTGTCGCAGGCACTGCCAGGGTGTTTATTGGGTCTGGGGGCACTGGCAGGGTGTTTATTGGGTCTGGGGGCAGAGCCAGGGGTGCCGCAGGCACTGCCAGCCGTGGTTTATTGGGTCTGGGGGCACAGCTGTGGTTTATTGGGTCTGGGGGCAGAGCCAGGGGTGGTTTATTGGGTCTGGGGGCAGAGCCAGCCGTGGTTTATTTGGTCTGGGGCACTGCCGTGGTTTATTGGGTCTGGGGGCAGAGCCAGGGGTGCCGCAGGCACTACCATGGTTTATTGGGTCTGGGGCACTGCCAGCCGTGGTTTATTGGGTCTGGGGGCAGAGCCAGGGGTGCCGCAGGCACTGCCAACCGTGGTTTATTGGGTCTGGGGGCAGAGCCAGGGGTGCCGCAGAGCACTACCGTGGTTTATTGGGTCTGGGGGCACTGCCAGCCGTGGTTTATTGGGTCTGGGGGCACTGCCATGGTTTATTGGGTCTGGGGGGCAGAGCCAGGGTGCCGCAGGCACTGCCAGGGGTGTTTATTGGGTCTGGGGGCAGAGCTGTGGTTTATTGGGTCTGGGGGCACTGCCATGGTTTATTGGGTCTGGGGGCAGAGCCAGGGTGCCGCAGGCACTGCCAACCGTGGTTTATTGGGTCTGGGGCACTGCCAGCCGTGGTTTATTGGGTCTGGGGGCACAGCCGTGGTTTATTGGGTCTGGGGGCACAGCCAGGGTGCCGCAGGCACTGCCATGGTTTATTGGGTCTGGGGGCACTGCCAGGGGTGTTTATTGGGTCTGGGGCACTGCCAGCCGTGGTTTATTGGGTCTGGGGGCACAGCCGTGGTTTATTGGGTCTGGGGGCAGAGCCAGGGGTGCCGCAGAGCACTACCAGCCGTGGTTTATTGGGTCTGGGGGCACAGCCGTGGTTCACTGGGTCTGGGGGCAGAGCCAGGGTGCCGCAGGCACTGCCAGCGCCGTGGTTTATTGGGTCTGGGGGCACAGCCGTGGTTTATTGGGTCTGGGGGCAGAGCCAGGGTGCCGCAGGCACTACCATAGTTTATTGGGTCTGGGGGCAGAGCCAGTCATGGTTTATGGGGTCTGGGGGCACTGCCAGCCGTGGTTTATTGGGTCTGGGGGCACTGCCAGCCGTGGTTCACTGGGTCTGAGGGCAGAGCCAGGGTGCTGCAGAGCACTGCCAGCCGTGGTTTATTGGGTCTGGGGGCAGGCGGGGGTGCCGCAGGCACTGCCATGGTTTATTGGGTCTGGGGGCAGAGCCAGGGTGCCGCAGGCACTGCCACATGGTTTATTGGGTCTGGAGGGCACAGCCGTGGTTCACTGGGTCTGGGGGCAGAGCCAGGGGTGCCGCAGGCACTGCCGCGCCGTGGCCCTGCGGCCGGGCTCGAAGGCCAGCATGGGCCGCAGGAAGCGCTGTGGCGGCCGCCGGCCCGCGGCCACTCGTACTTCTCCTGCAGCACCGCCCGCAGCCCCAGGGCCGCAGGTGCCGGATGTGGCGCAGCTCACCTGCGGGGCGGGGCCACCGGGTCACACTGGGCACAGGGACACGCCCTCACTGTGTCACACAGGGCACAGGGACACGCCCTCACCTGTGTGACACAGGGCAGGACACGCCCTCACTGTGTGACACAGGGCACAGGGACACGCCCTTACCTGTGTGACACAGGGCAGGACACGCCCTCACCTGTGTGACACACGGCACAGGGACACGCCCTCACTGTGTCACACACGGCACAGGGACACGCCCTCACTGTGTCACACACAGCACAGGGACATGCCCTCACCTGTGTCACACATGGCACAGGGACATGCCCTCACCTGTGTCACGTGTCAGGACATGTATCCCCCCGGCATAAGCCCCGCCCTCTCCACATTATTATCACAAGTCCGCCCCCTTTCCTGCGGCCACGCCCCTGTGGGTGTGGTTCCACCCTCATTTGCATAATCACCTTGTCCCAGCCCCTGCACAGTGTAGGGACACACCCAGAGCTTAACCCCGCCCCTCTGACCCAGCCCGGCCACACCCATCCCTGACCACTCCCTGACCACACCCTGCCCCGGCCCCGCCTCCGGCCGCCCTCACCTTTCCTGTTGAAGAACTCCCGTGAGTAGCGCCCCCAGCGCCACGTGCCGCGGGATCTCCCCAGCAGCTCGATCACGTGGGCGATGTGGTCTCTGCGGGGGCGGGGCACATCGCGACACGCCCGTTTAGCCACGCCCACCCCTTTAGCCACGCCCACCCTGCTGGGTCCAACCCCTCTCCCATTGGCTGCCACCCCAGGCAGGCTCCCTCCCACTTGGAGCCACGCCCCTTGTTTGAGGCCCCACCCCAATGGCCACACCTTTGTCAGGCCACCTCCCTGGTCTCCTATTGGCTACCAAGGCTACGCCCCATTACATCATCGTTGAGGATCTGCCCACCCCGAGACTGTGCCCTGGCCACACACCCTCGTCCTGGCCACACCACACCTCGTTATGGCCACACCCACCCTCGTCCTGGCCACACCCACTCTCGTTATGGCCACACCCACCTCGTTATGGCCACACCCACCCTCGTTATGGCCACACTCCACCCTCATTCCGAGCCACACTCACCCTCGTTATGGCCACACCCACCTAATTCCGGCCACACCCACCTCGTCCTGGCCACACCCGCCCTCATCATCCAGCACACCACCTAATTCCGGCCACACCCACCTCTCGTCCCGGCCACACCCCGCCTCATCCCGGCCACACCCATCCTCGTTATGGCCACACCCACCCCTGTCCTGCCACACCCACCCTCATTCCGGCCACACCCACCCTCGTCCCGGCTGTACTCCTCCCCGAGTGCGGCTCGAACAGGTAATCGCCCGTGGCCAGCTTCGAACGCCTGCGGGGACAGCGGGACACGGAGAGGGCGGGGCAACCACCCCCACCCTGGGGCTACCATCCCCACCCCCAAAAACCCACCAAACAAACCCTCACAACCCCACACCCACCCGGACCCCCAAAACCCAAACACTCCCAAAAACCCCCAAAGCCCCACAACCCCCCAGAACCCAGGTGAACCCCTAAGCCTCTCCCAGTGCTCCCAGTGCTCCCAGTCCTCACCATGCAGGCCGTGCTCCAGATGTCGGCGGGCGGGCCGTACCCGCCCCCAGCAGCACCTCCAGCGCTGCGGTACTGCCGCCGTCTGGATGTCCTCGGTGAGTGCTTGTGCTGCGGAGGGGTCACCCCTAAACCCGCCTGAGCACCCAAAAACACACCCAACACCCCAAAACACACCAAACACACCCAAAACACACCCAAACACACCAAAACACACCAAACACCCCAAAACACACCAAACACCCCAAACACCCCAAGCACCCCAAAACATACCCAAACCCAAACAAACACCCCAAACACACCCAAACACCCACACAGACACCTCCTAAAACACACTCCAAACACACTCAAACACCCTAAAACTCCACAGACACCCCTAAAACCCACACAGGCACCCCAAAACCACTCTCAAACACACCCAAACACCGCAAAAACACCCCAAAAACACTAAAACATGCACCAAAGAGCCTAAAACACCCCAAAACCCAGACAAACAGCCCAAAACACCCCAAACCCCACACAGACACCCCAAAACCCCCAAAACACACCCAAACACCCCAAAAAACCCCAAAACACACCTAAACAGCCCAAAAACACCCCTAAACCCTAAACACCCCAAAACCACCCCAAAACACACCAAACACCCCCAAACACCCCAAAACCCACACAGACACTCCCAAAACTCACACAGACACACCAAAGCCTCCACAATCCCACAACCCTCCCAAAAGCCCCCAGAACCCCTCAAGCCCCCCCAAAATTCCAACACCCCCAAAGTGCCCTAGTGATCCCTCCCAGTCCTCCCAGTTCCCCCAGTCCTGCCAGTGCTCCCAGTCCCATTCCAGTACCCCCAGTCCCCCAGTCTCCCCCAGTTCTCCCAGTCCCCCAGTCTCTCCAAGTCCCCCAAGTTTCTCCCCATTCCCCCAGTCCCCCAGTCACCCCTCAGTCCCTCCCAGTACCCCCAGTCTCTCCCAGTCACCCCCCAAGTTTCTCCCAGTCCCCCAGTCCCTCCCAGTCCCCCAGTTCCCGTCCCCAGTCTCACCACCCAGCAGCCGTTGCCCAGGTCAGCATCTTGTGCCGCCAGCCGAGGGGCAGCTCGGGGGTCAGGGGTTCTCCTGCCCCCGGCAGCGCCCCGCACCTGCGGGCAGGGAAATTCGGGGCCCTGGACCCCAAATCCACCCCAAACCGCCCCCCACACCCCAAATTATCTTAAAATCCCCAATTCCCCATCCTGAACCCCAAAACCCAAATATCCCCAAATCCACCCCAAACTGCCCTCTGGAAACCCCCAAATCCTCAAAATCCACCTCAAATTCCCTTCAATCCTAAATGCCCCTGAATCCACCCAAATTACTCCTCTAAACACCCCAAACCCCAAATTTCCCCTCTAGACCCCCCAAATTCCCCCCAACCCCAAAGTCCCCTCAATCCCCCAACCCCAAATCCTCTCAAATCCCCTCTAAACCCCAAATATCCTCAAACCCCACCCAAAATTTCCACCCAGACCCTCCAAACCCCAAATGCCCCCAAATCCACCCCAAGTTGCCCTTCCAGACCCCCCATTTAAATTCCCCCAAAATTCCCCCAAATCCCAAATACCCCTGGATCCACCCTAAATTCCATCAGCCCCACCCAAACCCCAAATACCCTGAGTCCACCCCAAATTGCCCCTCCGGATACCCCCCAAATCCTCCCCCAAATTCCCCCAAACCCCAAATACCCCCAAATCCATCCCAAACCTCTCCCCAAAACCCAAATTCTCCCCATATCCCCTCTAAACCCCAACACCTCCCAAACCCACCGAACTGCCCCTCAGACCCCGTAATTGCCCCCAGACTCCCCAAGTCCCAAATAGCCCCCAAATCCACCCCAAATTTCCCCCAGACCCCCCAAATCCACCCCGAATTTCCCCGGCACACCTCAAATCCCAAATCCCCCAAATCCACCCTAAAATTTCACCCCAGACCCCCCAAGTCCCAAATACCCCCCAAACCCACCCCAAATTTCCCCTGGACCCCCCAGGCCCACCCCAAATTTCCCCCAGACCCCCAAACCCACCCCAAATTTCCCCCGGCACCCCCAAATCCCAAATGCCCCAAATCCACCCCAAATTTCCCCTCCAGACCCCCCAAATCCCCCCAAACCCACCCCAAATTTCCCCCCAGACCCCCCAAATCCCAAGTACCCCCAAATCCACCCCAAATTTCCCCCTAGATCCCCCTAAATCCCTCCCAAACTCACCCCAAATTTCCCCCCGACCTCCCAAACCCACCCCAAATTTCCCCCCGACACCCCCCAAATCCCAAATACCCCCAAACCCACCCCAAATTTCCCCCCCAATCCCCCCGCCCCTCCCTCCCCCCACTGACCGGGGTGCAGGGGAGCCCCCGAGCCCCCGGAGCAGGGAGCCCGAGGTGGGGGTGAACAGCAGTCGGAGGCCGAGCTGGGGCTGGGGGGGCGCCGAAGCCGCGCCCCCCGAGGCGCAGGAGCCCCCGAGGCCGCGTCGCTGGAGCCGCCGGGGGCAGCGTGTGCACCCCGAGGAGGAGGCGCCGCTCGGGGCTCCCCCGCACTCCTCCGGGGGCTCCGGGGGCTTCTGCGGGAGAAACAGACACTGAGCCCCCAAAGTTCACCCCAAAACATGATCGGGGGGTCCTTCATGCCCCCTCCCCTTCCTTGTGTCTGCAGCCCCAAATTCGGGTGGGACTCCCAGAACGGGTCCAGGGACCCCAAAATCATCCCCAGAGACCCTCAAGGGTGGTTATTGGGGGGTCCTGCTCACCCCAGACCCAAACAAACCCTGGGGACCCCAAACAAACTCTGGGGACCCCAAACACACCCCGGGGACCCCAGACCCACGCTGGGGACCCCAAACAAACTCTGGGGACCCCAAACACACCCGGGGACCCCAGCCCCACCCTGGGGACCCCAAACACACCCCGGGGACCCCAGACCCACGCTGGGGACCCTAGCCCCACGCTGGGATTCCAATTCATCTTTGGAGCTCCCCCTACCCTAATTTGGGGACCCCAAACCCAGTCTAGGAACCCAAATTTATCTCCACCCTATTCTGGGGACTCCACCCCGGACCCTCCCAGGACCCCAACCCCACCCTGGAGACCCCAACCCCACCTCTCCCATTCGCCCCCCTCCAGTTGTCACAAACCCCGGGGTCCTCCTGTCCCTGTGTCCCCAGGACCCCCGATGTCCCCCAGAGCCCTGACCGGGGTCTCTGTCCCTGATGTCCTCCCACTGTCCCATGAGGATCGGGGAGGGGATCTAGAAACTCTTTAGGGTCCCCAGGGACCCTCCAGTGTCCCAAATGTCCCCTGACCGCTGTCCCCGTGTCCCCGTGTCCCCCGTGTCCCTGACCGCTGTCGCTGTGTCCCGCGCTGTCCCCGTGTCCCCCGCTGTCCCCGTGTCCCTGACCGCTGTCGCTGTGTCCCCGCGCTGTCCCCGTGTCCCCCGCTGTCCCCGTGTCCCCCGCTGTCCCCGTGTCCCCAGACCGCTGTCGCTGTGTCCCGCTGTCCCCGTGTCCCCCGTGTTCCCCCGTGTCCCCTGCTGTCCCCGTGTCCCCTGACTGCTGTCCCCGTGTCCCCGCGCTGTCCCCGTGTCCCCTGACCGCTGTCCCCGTGTCCCGCGCTGTCCCCCGTGTCCCCAGACCGCTGTCCCCGTGTCCCCCGTGTCCCCCGCTGTCCCCGTGTCCCCCGTGTCCCCCGCTGTCCCCGCTGTCCCCAGACCGCTGTCCCTGTGTCCCCCGTGTCCCCTGACCGCTGTCGCTGTGTCCCCCGTGTCCCCTGACCGCTGTCCCCGTGTCCCCGTGTCCCCCGCTGTCCCCGTGTCCCCGTGTCCCCCGCTGTCCCCGCTGTCCCCAGACCGCTGTCCCTGTGTCCCCCGTGTCCCCTGACCGCTGTCGCTGTGTCCCCCGTGTCCCCTGACCGCTGTCCCCGTGTCCCCCGTGTCCCCCGCTGTCCCCGTGTCCCCCCGTGTCCCCCGTGTCCCCAGACCGCTGTCGCTGTGTCCCCCGTGTCCCCGCTGTCCCCCGCTGTCCCCGTGTCCCCTGACCGCTGTCGCTGTGTCCCCCGTGTCCCCCGCTGTCCCCGTGTCCCCCGTGTCCCCCGTGTCCCTGACCGCTGTCGCTGTGTCCCCCGCTGTCCCCGCGCTGTCGCGCAGCTGCTCCAGGTCCGCAGTCTCTGTGCCAGCAGCTCTCGCTGTCGCCGCTGTCGCCGCCGCCGCCGCCGCCGCTGAGCCCGCGACAGCCGCTCCTGGGGGCGGGATGGATTTTGGAAATCCTCGATTTGGGGGACCCTGGGACAACCGCTCCTGAGGGGAGGGATGGATTTTGGGGGAATCCTCGATTTTGGGGATCCGGGATTTGGGATCCTGGGACAGCCGCTCCTGAGGGGGGTGGATTTTGGGGATGGATTTTGGAAATCCTCGATTTTGGGGATCCTGGGACAGCCGCTCCTGAGGGGGTGGATTTTGGGGATGGATTTTGGGGATATTCCTCGATTTTGGGGTATCCTGGAACAGCCGATGCTGAGGGGGAATGGATTTTTGGCGATGGATTTTGGGGTTATTTCCTCGATTTTGGGGGATGTGGGATTTGGGATCCTCGGACAGCCGATCCTGAGGACGAATGAATTTTGGGGGAATTCCTCGATTTTGGGAGATCCTGGGATTTGGGATCCTGAGACAACCGCTCCTGGCGGGGATGGATTTTGGGGATGGATTTTGGGGAATTCCTCGTTTTTGGGGGATTGGTTGATTTTGCGGGGATTTCCTCGATTTTGGGGATGTGGGATTTGGGATCCTGGGACAGCCGATCCTGGGGGGATGGGGATGGATTTTGGGGGATGTGGGATGGATTTTGGGAAATTCCTCGGTTTTGGGGATCCCAGAATTTGAGGATCCCGGGACAACCACTCCTGGCGGGGGGATGGATTTTTGGGGATGGATTTTGGGGGGAATTCCTCGGTTTTGGGGGATCCTGGGACAGCTGATCCTGGGGGGAAGGATTTTGGGGGATGGGGGTGAATTTGGGGGGATTCCCTGGATTTTGGGGGGATCCCGGGAAGGACGGGGTCTTGGTTTTGGGGGCAAAGGGCAGACAGGTGTGCAAAACCATGCGGGGGCTCACAGGTGAGCATGCTCAGGTGTGAGGGCACACACAGGTGTGCAGGGACAGGTGAGTGCACTCAGGTGAGCAAAGAAAGGTGAGCACACACTCAGGTGAGCACACTCGGGTGAGCAAAGAAAGGTGAGAACACACTCAGGTGAGCACACTCGGGTGAGCAAAGAAAGGTGAGCACGCACAGCACACAGGTGAGCAAAGAAGGTGAGCACACTCAGGTGAGCACACTCAGGTGAGCACACTCAGGTGAGCACACACACACTCAGGTGAGCACACTCAGGTGTGCAGGCACTCACAGGTTAGCACACACACTCAGGTGAGCACACTCAGGTGAGCACACACTCAGGTGAGCAGGCACTCACAGGTGAGCACACACACACTCAGGTGAGCACACACTCAGGTGAGCACACACTCAGGTGAACACACTCGGGTGAGCACACACAGGTGTGCAGGCACTCACAGGTGAGCACACACACTCACAGGTGAGCACACACTCAGGTGTGCAGGCACTCACAGGTGAGCACACACACACTCAGGTGAGCACACACTCAGGTGAGCACACACACACTCAGGTGAGCACACACACACACTCAGGTGAGCACACACACACTCAGGTGAGCACACTCATGTGAGCACACACTCAGGTGAGCACACACTCAGGTGAGCAGGCACTCACAGGTTAGCACACACACTCAGGTGTGCAGGCACTCAGAGGTGAGCACACACTCAGGTGAGCACACACACACTCAGGTGAGCACACTCAGGTGAGCACACACTCAGGTGAGCACACACTCAGGTGTGCAGGCACTCACAGGTTAGCACACACACTCAGGTGAGCACACACTCAGGTGAGCACACTCAGGTGAGCACACTCAGGTGAGCACACACACACTCAGGTGAGCACACTCAGGTGAGCACACACTCAGGTGAGCACACACTCAGGTGAGCACACCTCAGGTGTGCAGGCACTCACAGGTGAGCACACACACACTCAGGTGAGCACACTCAGGTGAGCACACACACACTCAGGTGAGCACACACTCAGGTGAGCACACACTCAGGTGAGCAGGCACTCACAGGCTCCTCCTGGAGGCGCTGAGCTCACTGTGGACAGAGCGGAGCACAGGGGTCGGCACAGGTGACCCCGCCCAGGTGTGGGGGTTGGGTCACCTGTTCCTCTGGGGAAAAGAGTTCCCTGCACCCCAGGATGGATTTGGGGGTACCTACACCCCAGGGATGGATTTGGGGTACCTGCACCCCAGGAATGGATTTGGGGATCCCTGCACCCCAGGGATGGATTTTGGGATCCCTGCACCCCAGGATGGATTTGGGGATCCCTGCACCCCAGGATGGATTTTGGGATCCCTGCACCCCAGGGATGGATTTGGGATCCCTGCACCCCAGGATGGATTTTGGGGGTACCTGCACCCCGAAATGAAATTTTGGGAGTTACCTGCACCCCAGGGATGGATTTGGGGATCCCTGCACCCCAGGATGGATTTTGGGGGTACCTGCACCCCAGGGATGGATTTTGGGATCCCTGCACCCCAGGAATGGATTTGGGGATCCCTGCACCCCAGGGATGGATTTTGGGATCCCTGCACCCCAGGATGGATTTGGGGGTACCTGCACCCCGAAATGAAATTTTTGGGAGTTACCTGCACTCCAGGGGAGGATTTTGGGGATCTCTGCACTCCAGGTATGTATTTTGGGGATCCCTGCTCCCGTGGGGGGTGTATTTGGGGGACCCCAGCCCCCCAGGGATGGCCCAGGTGTGTATTTTGGGGACCCCAGCCCCCCAGGGATGGCTCAGGTGTCGATTTTGGGGACCCCAGCCCCCCGGGGATGGCCCAGGTGTGGATTTTGGGGTACCAGCCCCCCAGGGATGGCCCAGGTGTGGGTTCTGGGGTACCTGTCCCCAGGGATGGCTCAGGTGTGGATTTTGGGGTACCAGCTCCCCAGGGATGGCCCAGGTGTGGATTTTGGGGTACCTGCTCCCCAGAGATGATTCAGGTGTGGGTTCTGGGGTACCTGCCCCCGGGGATGGCCCAGGTGTAGATTCTGGGTTACCTGCTCCCCGGGGATGGCTCAGGTGTATATTTTGGGGACCTCAGCCCCCAGGGATGGCCCAGGTGTGTATTTTGGGGACCCCAGACCCCCAGAGATGATTCAGGTGTGGGTTCTGGGGTACCTGCTCCCAGGGATGGCCCAGGTGTGGATTTTGGGGACCCCAGCCCCCCAGGGATGGCCCAGGTGTGGATTTTGGGGTACCTGCTCCCCAGAGATGATTCAGGTGTGGGTTCTGGGGTACCAGCTCCCCAGGGATGGCCCAGGTGTGGGATTTTGGGGTACCAGCCCCCGGGGATGGCTCAGGTGTGGATTTTGGGGTACCTGCTCCCCGGGGATGGCTCAGGTGTGGATTTTGGGGATCCCAGCCCCCAGGGATGGCCCAGGTGTGGATTTTGGGGTACCTGCTCCTCGGGGATGGCTCAGGTGTGGATTTTGGGGATCCCAGCCCCCAGGGATGGCCCAGGTGTGTATTTTGGGGATCCCAGCCCCAGGGATGGCCCAGGTGTGGATTTTGGGGTACCTGCTCCCCAGGGATGGCCGAGTGTGGGTTCTGGGGTACCTGCTCCCCAGGGATGGCCCAGGTGTGTATTTTGGGGATCCCAGCCCCCCAGGGATGGTTCAGGGGTATATTTTGGGATCCCAGCCCTCAGGGATGGCCCAGGTGTGGATTTTGGGGATCCCAGCCCCCCAGGGATGGTTCAGGGGTATATTTTGGGGATCCCAGCCCCCAGGGATGGCCCAGGTGTGGATTTTGGGGATCCCAGCCCCCAGGGATGGTTCAGGGGTATATTTTGGGGATCCCAGCCCCCAGGGATGGCCCAGGTGTGGGTTCTGGGGTACCTGCTCCCGGGGATTATTCAGGGGTATATTTTGGGGACCCCAGCCCCCCGGGGATGGCCCAGGTGTGTATTTTGGGGACCCCAGCCCCCAGGGATGATTCAGGGGTATATTTTGGGGTACCTGCCCCAGGGATGGCCCAGGTGTGGGTTCTGGGGTACCTGCTCCTCGGGGGGCCGTCCCCCGCGCCCAGCGTGCTGCCTGCGCCGCCAGGTGCCGCAGGAAGGGCTCCTGCACGCACAGCAGCACGTTCTCGGGCTTGATGTCCGTGTGGATGATCTTGCACTTGGTGTGCAGGTAATCCAGCCCCTCCAGCACCTGCACGGGGTCCCTAAAATCGGGAAAGGGCACCCCAAATCGGAGGGACTCCCCAGAGGTGGGGCAGGAGAAATCCCCCCCAAACCCAGCCCTGAGGGGATTTTGGGGAGCTGGGGGTGTTTGGGGGATATGAAGATCTGGGAGGCCTCAAATGGGAAAGGGGCACCCTAAATGGGGGAGGCACCCCAAATTGGGGAGGGACACCCCAAATCGGGAGGGGCTCCCCAGAGGAGAGGTAGGTAGAAATCTCCCCCAAAACCGAGCCCTGAGGGGGTTTTGGGGAGCTGGGGTGTCTGGGGGGATGTGAGGATCTGCGGGATCCACAAGAAAATTTGGGGGATTTTGGGGTTGGTTGGGGTCCCCAAGAGGATCTAAGAATAATTTGGGGGAGCATTTGGGGCTCCCATGTGATCCTGGGGTGATCTGGAGGTTTTTGGGGTCCCCATGAGGATCTGGGGAGGATTTGGGGTTCCCATGTGGGTCTGAGGGGCCTCTAGAGGGAACACATCAGGGTCCTGTGGGCTGGGGGCCATGGGGGATTTGGGGGTCTGTGGGCAGGACATTTGGGGTCACAGGGAGCCCAGGGGGATTTGGGGGTCCCTGGGCAGCACATCTGGGCTCCCAGGGGGTTTGGGGTCCCAGGGGATGTGGGGTCCCAGAGGGATTTGGGGTCCCTGGACAGCACGTCTGGGCTCCCAGGGGATTTGGGGTCCCTGGGGGATTTGGGGTTCCTGGGCAGCACGTCTGGGCTCCCAGGGGAATTCTAGGGTCCCTGGGCAGCACGTCTGGGCTCCCAGGAATTTGGGGTCCCTGGGCAGCACGTCTGGGCTCCCAGGGAATTTGGGGTCCCTGGGCAGGACATTTGGGGTCACAGGGGGATGTGGGGGCTCCCCAGCTGCCCCTGACCTGCCTGACGATGCTCTTGACGTGAGGGCAGCGGCAGCCCCTGGTAGTTGGATTTGATGATCCAGCGCAGCAGCTGGTGGCCCAGCACCTCCAGCACCATGCACACGTCTGGGGGAGTCAAGGAGCCCCCAGACCCCTGAGACCCCTCCCCCACAGAGGGAAAACTCGGGTGCCCCCCGAAGGAAAGGATACGGACACCGTTGACCCCCCTAAATCCTGAAGTCGTCGATGAGCTGCACGATGTTCTCGCGGCTGGGGTCGCTGGGGTCGGAATCCCGCACCTGGGGGGATTTTGGGGTGGGTTTTGGGGGCTGGGGGTGGATTTTGGGGGTCCCCGGTTTGGGGGGCCCGGGGCACTTACACATTTCAGCAGCTTGATCTCATCCAGGGCGGTCTCAGTGTATTGGGGGCCGCCACAACCTTCAGCGCCACGAAGCGCTTTCCTCCTGCGGGGGGGAGACAAAAATCCAGGGGAGCCCCCAAAAATCCAGGGAGCCACCCCCAAAAATCCCCAGAGAGCCAAAAATCCAGGGAGCCACCCCAAAATCCCCAGAGAGCCAAAAATCCAGGGCAGTTGCCCCCAAAATCCCCAGAGAGCCAAAAATCCAGGGGGAGCCGCCCCCCAAAAATCCCCAGGGAGCCAAAAATCCAGGGGACCCGCCCCCAAAATTCAGGGGAGCCAAAATCCAGGGAGCCGTCCCCCAAAATTCAGGGGAGTCGCCCTCCAAAATCCCCAGAGAGCCAAAATCCAGGGGAGCCAAAAATCCAGGGGAGCCAAAAATCCAGGGAGCCGCCCCCCAAAAATCCCAGGGAGCCAAAATCCAGGGAGCCGCCCCCCAAAATCCAGGGGAGCCAAAATCCAGGGGAGCCGCCCCCCCAAAATCCTCGAGAAGCCAAAAATCCAGGGAGCCAAAATCCAGGGGAGCCAAAATCCAGGAAGGTGCCCCCAAACCCCGGGGAGCCAAAAATCCAGGGGAGTTGCCCCCCAAAATCCCCAGGGAGCCAAAAATCCAGGGAGCCACCCTCCCAAACCCTGGGGAGCCAAAATCCAGGAGCCAAAAATCCAGGGAGCCGTCCCCCAAAATCCCCAGGGAGCCAAAATCCAGGGGAGCCGCCCCCAAAAACTCAGGGGAGCCAAAATCCAGGGGAGCCGCCCCCCCAAAATCCAGGGGAGCCAAAATCCAGGGGAGCCGCCCCCCCAAAATCCAGGGGAGGCGCCCCCAAAGCCCGGGGAGCCAAAAATCCAGGGGAGCCGCCTCCCAAAAATCCCCAGGAGCCAAAATCCAGGGGAGGCGCCCCCAAAATCCCCAGGAGCCTAAATCCAGGGAGCCGCCCCCCAAAAATCCAGGGGAGCCAAAATCCAGGGAGCCGTCCCCCAAAATCCAGGGGAGGCGCCCCCAAAATCCCCAGGGAGCCTAAATCCAGGGGAGCCGCCCCCGCAAAATCCAGGGGAGGCGCCCCCCAAAGCCCGGGCAGCCCCCCATGTCCCGCACTCACCGCAGGTCCCAGCAGAGCCACACGGTGGAGAAATGTCCCCAGCCCAGCTTGCGAACCACGTGGTAGCGCCCGTGGAAAAGGTCCCCGATGCGAACGGGGTAATACCCGCCTGGGGGGAGGGTCACTTTGGGTCACTTTGGGTCATTTTGGGTTATTTTGGGTTATTTTGGTCACTCTGGTCCCTCTGGGGTCGGCAGCCCCCGAGCTGCGGCTGTCCCCACCTTTGCAGTAGTCGCGCGGATCCTCCTGCTCGCCCTCGTCCGAGCCCAGCAGCGCCTCGGGCGGCGCCGGGGGGCGCGGGGGCTCCTCGCCGGGGGGCTGGGGGTCCTGGGGGCGACAGCAAAGATGGGACCCCCCGCGGGCAGGGCACCGACCCCCGGTTACAGCACAGCCCGCCTTTGGCGCCCCCTCCCGAAATCTGGTCCCTTCTGGGGTCTCCTCTCTGACCCCCTCCCCCCAAAATTTGGTAATTTCGGAGGTGTCTTCTTTGGGACTCCCTCCCAAAATTCCTCTCTGGCCCCCTCCCCAAAATCTGGATATTTTGGGGTTTCCTCCTGGGATCCCCTCCCAAAAATCTGCTCCCTTTAGGGGTCTCTTGTCTGCTCCCCCTCTCAAAATTCCTCTCTGGCTCCTCCACCCCAAAATCTGGTTCCTTCTGGGGTCTCCTCTCTGCTCCCCCTCTCCCCCAAAATTTGGTCCCTTCTGGAGTCCGTTTTCTGCTCCCCTCCCCAAAAATCTGATGATTTCAGGGGTCTCTTCTCTGGGACGCCCTCCCCAAAATCTGGTCCCTTCTGGGGTCTCCTTTCGCTCCCCCTCCCCAAAATGTGGTAATTTCGGGGTCTCCTCTCTGCCCCCACCCCTCAAAATTTGGTCGCTTCTGGACTCTGCTCTCTGCTCTCCCTCCCCAAATCCTGATCATTTTAGGGTCTCCTCTCTGTCCCCTCTCCCCAAAATCTGTTCCCTTTGAGGCGACTCCTTTCTGCTCCTCCTCCCCCCAAAATCTGATAATTTCAGGGGTCTCTTCTCTGGGACCCCCTCCCAAAATCTGGTCGCTTCCAGGGTCTCTTCTCTGCTCCCTCCACCCCAAAACCTGATCCCTTTATGGGTCTCCTCTCTGCCCCCTCCCCCCAAAAATCCGGTAATTCCAGGGTCTCTTCTCTGCCCCTCTCTCCAAAATCCGGTAATTTCGGGGGTCTCTCTCTGCTCCCCCTCCCCAAAATCTGGTGATTTCGGGGTCTCCCTCTGCCCCCCATACCTGGTCCCTTCGGGGGTCTCCCCCCATGCCGGGGGTGGTCCCAGGGTGGTCCCACAGCGGCCAAGCAGCCGGGAATGGTCCCAGGGGGCGGGGAGGTCCCAGAGCCCCCCGAGCTGGGGGGGCAGGTGCGGGGCATTCTGGGCCATCACCCCCCAAAATAGAAATGACCTCAAGGCCCCCCCCCCCCCCCGGCCCCGCGGGGCTAAAAATAGCGCTGGAGGGGGAGGGAGGCCCGAATGTCCCCTCCCGCCCCTAAAAGGGGGCTCTGCCCGTGTGTCCCCCTCCCCCACTCCGGGGAAGGGTCACGGGGGTCACGGCCCCGCTGACCCCCCCTCACCTCGGGGGCGGCTTCTGCTTTTTGTCCTTTTGCGCTTTTTCCTTCTCCTGACGAGATCTGGGGAGGGATTTTGGGGTCACTGCGGGGGGGGGGGTCACACTACAATCCCCCCAGCCCCAAAATCCCCTCAGGGACCCCTGAAATTCCGCCCCCAAATCCTCGGGACTCCCAATTTCTCTTCTGGAGCCCCTCAGGATCTGGGAATCACCTGAACGTCCCCAGTGCCACCCTCGGGACCCCCCAGTTGTGTCACCCCGTTTTCCCCTCACACTCCCTCCCCATCCCATTGCCTTCCTCACGACCCCTCCCATAATACAGGACCCCCAAAACCTCAGCAACCCCCCAGCCCTCAGGAACCCCTCATACTCCGCTCCCAGGGGTACCCCACTTGCGCCTCACAGACCCCACTTTCCCCTCAGGATCCCCATTTCCCATCTCTCACACTCCATTTCCCTCAAGATCCCCATTTCCCCTCAGGATCCCTATTTCCTCCCCTCAGGATCCCCATTTCCTCAGGATCCCCATTCCCCCTCTCAGACCCCATTTCCCCTCAGGATCCCCTTTTCCCCTCTCAGACCCCATTTTCCCTCACGATCCCCATTTCCCTCAGGATTCCCATTTCCCCCCTCTCAGACCCCCATTATCCCCTCAGGATCCCCATTTCTCCCCCTCAGGATCCCCATTCCCCCCTCTCAGACCCCATTTTCCTCACAATCCCCATTTCCCCTCTCAGACCCCATTTTCACCTCAGGATCCCCATTCTCCCTCTCTCTCAGATCCCATTTCCCCCCTCTCAGACCCCATTTCCCTCAGGATCCCCATTTCCTCACGACCCCTGCTTCTCCCCCTCACCGGGCGCCCTGCGCAGCTCCATTCCCTGCGCGCGCCTCTGCTCGCGCGCGCGGCGCTCCCCTGGCGGCTGGGGTAAGGGGCGGCAACCCCGCGCGCTCCGCCCACCGACCAATCAGGAGCCGCCCTGGGGCTCCGGGCCACGCCCACGGGGTCGCCATGGAAACGTGGCCTAGCGCGACGCCACGGAGCCGCTTTGTCGCGACAGAACGAGACTCAACCACCCCTGCTGCGGGTGTCACGATATTTGCTGTATCGCGACAGCACCCGAAGAGCCTCAAGGCCCCCAATATCACTTGGATCCGGCAGCGCTGCGCTCCTCGTCCCGGCGCGCGCAAAGTGACGTCACACTCCCTCCCGCCCTCACTGCTGATTGGTTGCCGCCTCCATTACGTCACCAGAGCGCGACGCATCACCATGGCAACAGCGGAGTAAACACCCAAAGCCAGGCTGGGCTTCCTAAAACCGCGGCGAGACCCCCGCAAACGCAATCCCCACCTCCTCCTTCCCCAGCGCCCCCGAGGGGTCTGGGGTGCCTGGGAGGTGGGGGAGGCCGAGCCCCCAGGAACAGACGGGGCCAGGGGCTGCTGGGCATCCGTTTAATACCGGGGTGGGGGGCAGCACCCTGGCCCCCTCCCCCCCCTCCCCCCAGGTGCAGGTGGGGGCAGAGTTGGGGACCCCCCATTTCCCCTTTCCCATCCCCCAACAGCAAAATCCCACAAGGGGGAGGGGGAGGAAGAGGAGACCCCACAAAATAGGAACCCCCCCCCGGCCCCAACCCCCCACTTTTCCTTCCAGCTGTGATTTTTAGCAAGGGGGGAGGGGTTTCTTCTTCTTCCTCCTCCTCTTCCTCCTCTTCTCCCCTCCCCGAACGAGCCGAGGTCCATCCGCGGCGTCCAGCGCTGTGTCCCTCCCCTGCCCCGAGGGGGCGTCACCACGCCAGCTCCCCCTGGCAGCACCCACAGGTCCCGCTGGCTGGTCCGGAGGGGGTGCTGATGGATGAGGAGGGGAGGGTCGGCCGTGATGTTTTTTTTTGTTTGTTTGTTTGTTTGTTTGTTTGTTTGGGAGGGGGAGGGTCTGGGTTGGGGGGCTCGTGGGGGAGGTTTTTTGGGGTGGGGGTCGCAGTCCGGGGTTCAATATCAACTCTTGTCGCTGCTGGGGTCTCTGTGGCGCGAGGTTTTCATGGTCTCCAGGTATTCCTGCTGCGACACCGCCAGCACCGACGCCAGGATCTCGTCGTCCTCCCAGTCGTTCAGGCCTGGGGGGGGTCCCAAAATTTAATTTAGAGGGGGTGATTTTGGGGTTTGAGCCCCCTGAGGTTTGGGGTTTGCCTAAAAATATCAATTGGTGCACGGCTCGAAGTTTTCATTCCACGAATTTAGATTTAAATAATGCACACCTAAATTGCAGGGCAGCTGTCAAATGAGTCTAAATATCCCCTAAAAGAACCTAAATCCACCCAAAATTACCCTGAATCTGCCTAAAATGATCCTGAATCTCCCTAAAATGATCCTTAATCTCCCTAAAATGACCCTGAATCTCCTAAAATGATCCTGAATCTCCTAAAATGGCCCTGAATCTTTCTAAAATGATCCTGAATCTCCTAAAATGGCCCTGAATCTCCCTAAAATTATCCTTAATCTCTCTAAAATGACCCTGAATCTCCCTAAAATGACCCTGAATCTCCTAAAATGACCCTGAATCTCCTTAAAATGATCCTGAATCTCCTAAAATGATCCTGAATCTCCCTAAAATGATCCTGAATCTCCCTAAAATTATCCTTAATCTCTCTAAAATGACCCTGAATCTCCCTAAAATGACCCTGAATCTCCTAAAATGACCCTGAATCTCCTTAAAATGATCCTGAATCTCCTAAAATGATCCTGAATCTCCTTAAAATGACCCTGAATCTTTCTAAAATGACCCTGAATCTCCTAAAATGACCCTGAATCTCCCTAAAATGACCCTGAATCTCCTAAAATGACCCTGAATCTCCCTAAAATGACCCTGAATCTCCTAAAATGACCCTGAATCTCCTTAAAATGATCCTGAATCTCCTAAAATGATCCTGAATCTCCTTAAAATGACCCTGAATCTCCTAAAATGACCCTGAATCTCCCTAAAATGACCCCTGAATCTCCTAAAATGATCCTGAATCTCCCTAAAATTACCCTGAATCTGCCTAAAATTACACTGAATCTGCCTAAAATGACCCTGAATCTCCCTAAAATGATCCTGAATCTCCTAAAATGATCCTGAATCTGCCTAAAATGATCCTGAATCTCCCTAAAATGATCCCCGAATCTCCTAAAATGATCCTGAATCTCCTAAAATGATCCTGAATCTCCTAAAATGATCCTGAATCTCTCTAAAATGATCCTGAATCTCCCTAAAATGTTCCTGAATCTCTAAAATTAACCTGAATCTCCTAAAATGACCCTAAATCTCCCTAAAATGACCCTGAATCTCCTAAAATGTTCCTGAATCTCTCTAAAATTAACCTGAATCTCCTAAAATGACCCTAAATCTCCCTAAAATGACCCTAAATCTCCCTAAAATGACCCTGAATCTCCCTAAAATGATCCTGAATCTCTCTAAAATGATCCTGAATCTCCCTAAAATGATCCTGAATCTCTCTAAAATGATCCTGAATCTCCCTAAAATGATCCTGAATCTCCTAAAATGATCCTGAATCTCCCTAAAATGACCCTAAATCTCCCTAAAATTACTCCTAAATCTCCTTAAAATGATCCTGAATCTCCTAAAATGACCCTGAATCTCCCAAAATGATCCTGTATCTCCTAAAATGATCCTGAATCTCCCTAAAATGATCCTTAATCTCTAAAATTATCCTTAATCTCTCTAAAATGATCCTGGATCTCCTAAAATGATTCTAAATCCCCCCAATCGACACTAAATCCCCCAAAACTGACCCCAAAATCACTTAAATTACTCTAAACCCCCATAATGCCCCTAAATCTCCCCTAGAAGACCCTAAGCCCCCAAAATGCCCCCTAAAACCACCCTAGGCCCCCCAAAAGTCCCTTTAAATCTCCCCCTATAACGACCCTAAACCTCCCAAAATGACCCTAAATCCCCCAAAAATGATCCTAAATCTCCCCCATAACGACCCCAATACCCCCAAACCCCCCCGGAAATCTCCCCCCAGAAGCACCCTAAACCTCCCATAACGACCCTAAACCCCCCAAAATCTCCCCCCCTTAACGACCCCCAAACCCCCTATATCTCCCCCAGAACCACCCTAAACCTCTCCAAAATTATCCTAAACCCCCCAAACCCCCTAAACCTCCCATAACGACCCTAAACCCCCCGAAAACCTCCCCCAGAACAACCCAAAACCCCAAAATCTCCCCCAGACCCACCTTAAAACCTCCCAAAATCCTCCTAAACCCCCCCCCCAAAAATCCCCCCCCCAGAGCCATCCTAAACCTCCCAAAATGATCCTAAATCTCCCCATAACGACCCCAAACCCCCCCAAAACCCCCCTAAATATTCCCCCCCCAAACCCCCCAAAACCTCCCAAATCTCCCCCAGAACAACCCAAAACCCCCCAAAATCTCCCCCCCAGAACCACCCTAAACCTCCCATGACCCTAAAACCCCAAAATCTCCCCAAGAACCACCCAAAACCTCCTAATATTATCCTAAACCCCCAAAACTCTCCCAAACAACCCTAAACCTCCCATAATGACCCTAAACCCCCAAAAGCCCCCAAAACCTCCACCCAGAACAACCCCAACCCCCCCAAAATCTCCCCCAGAACCACCCCTAAACCTCCTAAAATGATCCTAAATCTCCCCCATAACGACCCCAAACCCCCAAATCTCCCCCAGAACAACCTAACCCCCAAAACCTCCCAGAACCCAAAACCCCCCAAAATCTCCCCCAAAACCACCTTAAACCTCCCAAAATGACCCTAAACCCCCCAAAACTCCCTAAAATCCCTCCAGAACCCTAAACCTCCTAAAATGATCCTAAACCTCCCATATAACGCACCCTAAACCGCCCAAAACCCCCAAAATCTCCCCCAGAACCACCCTAAACCTCCCATATAACGCACCCTAAACCCCCCAAAATCTCCCCCTTAACGACCCCAAAACCCCCAAATCCCCCCCCCAGAACCACCCTAAACCTCCCAAAATGATCCAAAATCTCCCCATAACGCACTCCCAAACCGCCCAAAACCCCCAAAACCTCCCCCAGAACCACCCTAAACCTCCCACATAAACGACCTTAAACCCCCAAAATCTCCCCCTTAACGACCCCAGAACCACCCCTAAACCTTCCAAAATGATCCTAAATCTCCCCATAACGACCCCAAACCCCCAAATCTCCCCCAGAACAACCTAACCCCCCCAAAACCTCCCCAGAACCCAAAAACCCCCAAAATCTCCCCCAAAACCACCTTAAACCTCCCAAAATGACCCTAAACCCCCCAAAACCCCCAAAATCTCCCCAAGAACCACCCAAAACCTCCCAAAATGATCCTAAACCCCCCAAAACTCCCTAAAATCCCTCCAGAACCCTAAACCTCCCAAAATGATCCTAAATCTCCCCATAACGACCCCCAAACCGCCCAAAAACCCCCAAAACCTCCCCCCAGAAGCACCCTAAACCTCCCATATAACGACCTTAAACCCCCAAAATCTCCCCCTTAACGACCCCAGAACCCCCAAAATCTGGCCCCATAACCACCCTAAACCTCCCAAAATGATCCTAAATCTCCCCAAACCACCCCAAAACCCCCCAAAATCTCCCCCAAAACCACCTTAAACCTCCCAAATGATCCTAAATCTCCCCAAACCACCCCAAAACCCCCCAAAAATCTCCCCCCAAAACCACCCTAAACCTTCCAAAATTATCCTAAATCTCCCCATAACGACCCCAAACCTCCCAAAACCCCCAAAACCTCCCCCAGAACAACCCAACCCCCCAAAATCTCCCCCAGAACCACCTTAAACCTCCCAAAATGATGCCCCCAAAATCTCCCCCAGAACGACCCCAAACCTCCCAAAATGATCCTAAATCTCCCCATAACGACCCCAAACCCCCAAAATCTCCCCCAGAACCACCCTAAACCTCCCATATAACGACCTTAAACCCCCAAAATCTCCCCTTAACGACCCCAGAACCCCCAAATCTCCCCCAGAACCACCCTAACCCCCAAAATGATCCCAAACCCGCCCCAAACCCGCCCCCGTGCCGCCGGCGCTCACCGAAGGCGGTCGGGGACATCTGCTGCATGATGGCGCGGCACTCGAGCGCCGGGTACAGCGACACCAGCGGGGCGTGGCTCGGCTGCCCCCCGCCCCCAGCTGGCTGCTGGTGCCTGGGGGCAAACTGGGGCTCAGGGGGCAGGATCCCCAGTCCCAGTTTGGGGTCCCAGGATATCCCCAGTCCCAGTTTGGGGGGAGCAGGATATCCCAAATTCCAGTTTGGGGGTGTCAGGATGTCCCCAGTCCCAGTTTGGGGGTCCCAGGATATCCTCAGTCCCAGTTTGGGGGGCAGGATGTCCCAAATTCCAGTTTGGGGGGCAGGATATCCCAAATCCCAGTCTGGTGGGGGCAGGATATCCCCAGTCCCAGTTTGGTGGGGCAGGATGTCCCAAATCCCAGTTTGGGGGTCCCAGGATATCCCCAGTCCCAGTTTGGGGGTCCCAGGATATCCCCAGTCCCAGTTTGGGGGGCAGGATATCCCCAGTCCCAGTTTGGGGGGCAGGATATCCCAAATCCCAGTTTGGGGGTCCCAGGATATCCCCAGTCCCAGTTTGGGGTCCCAGGATATCCCCAGTCCCAGTTTGGGGGGGGCAGGATCCCCAGTCCCAGTTTGAGGGGTGTCAGTATCCCAAAAATCCCAGTTTGAGGGGTGTCAGTATCCCAAAAATCCCAGTTTAGGGGTGCCAGTATCTCCCAAATCCCAGTTTGGGGGTCCCAGGATATCCCCAGTCCCAGGTTGGGGGGCAGGATATCCCCAGTCCCAGTTTCAGGGTCCCAGTGTCCTCCAGTCCCAGTTTGGCAGGTGTCAGGATATCCCCAGTCCCAGTTTGGGGGCAAGATCCCCAGTCCCAGTTTAGGGGGCAGGATATCCCCAATCCCAGTTTGGGGGATGTCAGGATATCCCAAATCCCAGTTTGGTGGGGGCAGGATGTCCCAAATCCCAGTTTGGGGGTCCCAGGATATCCCCAGTCCCAGTTTAGGGGCAGGATATCCCAAATCCCAGTTTGGGGGATGTCAGGATATCCCAAATCCCAGTTTGGTGGGGGCAGGATATCCCAGTCCCAGTTTGGGGAAGGGCAGGTTGTCCCAAATCCCAGTTTGGGGGTCCCAGGATATCCCCAGTCCCAGTTTGGGGGGCAGGATCCCAAAAATCCCAGTTTAGGGGTGTCAGTATCTCCCAAATCCCAGTTTGGGGGTCCCAGGATATCCCCAGTCCCAGTTTGGGGGGCAGGATCCCCAGTCCCAGTTTGGGGGTCCCAGGATATCCCCAGTCCCAGTTTGGGGGTCCCAGGATATCCCCAGTCCCAGTTTGGGGGTCCCAGTATCTCCCAATCCCAGTCTGGGGGGCAGGATATCCCCAGTCCCAGTTTGGGGGTCCCAGTATCTCCCAATCCCAGTTTGGGAGGCCAGTGCCCTTCAATCCCAGTTTGGGGGTCCCAGTATTCCCTCAGTCCCGCCAGTTTGAGCTCCCCATCCCCTCAACCCCCCAGTTTGGACTCCCAGTCCCCCAGTTTAGGCCCCCAGTCCCTCCAATGTGGGCTCCCAGTGTCCCCAGTTCTTCCAGTTTGGGCTCCCAGTCCCCCAGCCCCCAGTTTGTGCTCCCAGTGCCCCAGTCCCCCAGTTTGAGTTCCCTATTCCCCAGTTCTCCCAGTTTATGCTCCCAGTGCCCCCAGTCCCCAAATTTGGAGTCCCCATTCCCCAGTCCCCCAGTTTGTGCTCCCAGTCCCCCAGTTTGTGCTCCCAGTCCTCCCAGTTTGGGTTCCCCATTCCCCAGTGTCCCCAGTTTGTCCCCCCAGTTTGGGCTCCCAGTGCCCCCAGTTTGGGCTTCCAGTCCCCCAGTTTGTGCTCCCAGTCCCCCAGTTTGGGCTCTCAATCCCCCAGTTTGGGTTCCCCATTCCCCAGTTCCCCAGTCTGTCCCCCCAGTCTGTGCTCCCAGTGCCCCCAGTTTGGGTTCCCCATTTCCCAGTCTGTTCCCCCAGTTTATGCCTCCCATCCCCCCCAGTTTGTGCTCCCAGTGCCCCCAGTTTGGATTCCCCATTCCCCAGTCTGCCCCATCAATTTGGGCTCCCAGTCTCCCCAGTTTTTGCTCCCAGTCACCCCAGTTTGGGTTCCCCATGCCCCCAGTCTGTCCCCCCTAGTGTGTGCCCCCAGTCCCCCCCAGTCTGTGCCCCCAGTTTGTGCTCCCAGTTCCCCAGTCTGTCCCCCAGTCTGGGCTCCCAGTCTCCCAGTCTGTCCCCCAGTGTGTGCCCCCCAGTGCCCCCAGTCTGTGCCCCTGTGCCCCCAGTCTGTGCTCCCAGTCTCCCCAGTCTGTGCTCCCAGTGCCCCCAGTCTGTCCCCCAGTCTGGGCTCCCAGTCTCCCCAGTCTGTGCTCCCAGTCCCCCAGTCTGTGCTCCCAGTCTGTGCTCCCAGTCTGTGCCCCCCAGTCTGGGCTCCCAGTCCCCCCAGTCTGTGCCCCCAGTCTGTGCTCCCAGTCCCCCCAGTCTGTGCTCCCAGTCTGTGCTCCCAGTCTGTGCCCCAGTGCCCCCAGTCTGTGCTCCCAGTCTGTCCCCCAGTCTGTGCTCCCAGTCTGTGCTCCCAGTCTGTGCCCCCAGTGCCCCAGTCTGTGCCCCCAGTCTGTGCCCCCCAGTCTGGGCTCCCAGTCCCCCAGTCGGTGCTCCCAGTCTGTGTCCCCAGTCTGTGCCCCCAGTGCCCCCAGTCCCCCAGTCTGTGCCCCCAGTGCCCTCAGTCTGTCCCCGTGACCCACCTGGGGGGCGCAGGGCGAGGGGGTTTCCGGGGGCTCCGGGCTCGGGGCCCTTGGGGTCTCGGGCAGCAGCCCCGGGTGCTCGGGGAGGGGCGGCGCTGCGGGCCGCGGCGAGCGGCCGAAACAATCGTCCAGAGCGCTGGCGGCCGCGGCCGTGGCCGAGCTACACGTGGCGCTGGCCTTGCGGGGCTGCGGGACAGAGTGGGGACAGAGTGACCATGGGAGTGACCACGGGGACAGAGTGACCACGGGGACAGAGTGACCACGGGGACAGCAGAGTGACCACAGGGACAGCAGAGTGACCACACGGACAGAGTGACCACTGACCACTGCTGCCATGGCCGAGCTGCACGTGGCGCTGGCCTTCGCGGGGCTGGGGGACAGAGGGGACACAGAGAGTGACCACGGGGACAGAGTGACCACATGGACAGAGTGACCACTGACCGCTGCTGCCATGGCCGAGCTGCACGTGGCGCTGGCCTTGCGGGGCTGGGGACAGAGGGGACACAGGGACAGAGTGACCACAGGGACAGAGTGACCACAGGGACAGAGTGACCACGGGGACAGAGTGACCACAGGGACAGCAGAGTGACCACTGACCACTGCCGCCATGGCCGAGCTGCACGTGGTGCTAGCCTTGCGGGGGCTGAGGGACAGAGTGACAGAGAGTGACCACAGGGACAGAGTGACCACGGGAGTGACCACACGGACAGAGTGACCACAGGGACAGAGTGACCACTGACCACTGCCGCCATGGCCGAGCTGCACGTGGCGCTGGCCTTGCGGGGCTGCGGGACAGAGTGGGGACAGAGTGACCACGGGGACAGAGTGACCACGGGGACAGAGTGACCACGGGGACAGAGTGACCACAGGGCTGTGAGACAGAGTGACAGAGTGACCACTGCTGCCATGGCCGAGCTGCACGTGGCGCTGGCCTTGCGGGGCTGGGGGACAGAGTGACCACAGAGAGTGACCACAGGGACAGCAGCGTGACCACGGGGACAGCAGAGTGACCACTGACCACCGCCGCCATGGCCGAGCTGCACGTGGCGCTGGCCTTGCGGGGCTGCGGGACAGAGGGACCACAGAGAGTGACCACGGGGACAGAGTGACCAAAGGGACAGAGTGACCACGGGGACAGCAGAGTGACCACAGGGACAGAGTGACCACGGGGACAGAGTGACCACGGGGACAGCAGAGTGACCACGGGGACAGCAGAGTGACCACGGGGACAGAGTGACCACTGACCGCTGCTGCCATGGCCGAGCTGCACGTGGCGCTGGCCTTGCGGGGCTGGGGGACAGAGGACCACAGAGAGTGACCACGGGGACAGAGTGACCACGGGAGTGACCACAGGGACAGAGTGACCACTGACCACTGCTGCCGTGGCCGAGCTGCACGTGGCGCTGGCCTTGCGGGGCTGAGGGACAGAGGGACAGAGTGACCACGGGGACAGAGTGACCACAGGGACAGAGTGACCACGGGGACAGCAGAGTGACCACAGGGACAGCAGAGTGACCACTGACCACTGCTGCCATGGCCGAAGCTGCACGTGGCGCTGGCCTTGCGGGGCTGGGGGACAGAGGGACAGAGTGACCACGGGGACAGCAGAGTGACCACAGGGACAGCAGAGTGACCACTGACCACTGCCGCCATGGCCGAGCTGCACGTGGCGCCATGCCTGCGGGCTAAGCGGGACAGAGGGACAGACCACAGAGAGTGACCACAGGGACAGAGTGACCACAGAGACAGAGTGACCACGGGGACAGAGTGACCACAGAGACAGAGTGACCACAGGGACAGCAGAGTGACCACGGGGACAGCAGACTGACCACTGACCACTGGTGCCATGGCCAAGCTGCACGTGGGCGCTTGGCCTTGCGGGCTGAGGGACAGAGGGACAGAGTGACCATGGGAACAGAGTGACCACAGGGACAGAGTGACCACGGGAGTGACCACAGGGACAGCAGAGTGACCACAGGGACAGCAGAGTGACCACTGACCACTGCCGCCATGGCCGAGCTGCACGTGGCGCTGGCCTTCTGCGGGGCTGGGGACAGAGTGACCACAGGGACAGAGTGACCCACACGGACAGAGTGACCACGGGGACAGCAGAGTGACCACAGGGACAGCAGAGTGACCACTGACCACTGCTGCCATGGCCGAAGCTGCACGTGGCGCTGGGTTCTATGGGGCTGGGGACAGAGGGACCACAGGGACAGAGTGACCACAGGGACAGAGTGACCACAGGGACAGAGTGACCACGGGGCTGTGAGACAGAGTGACAGAGTGACCACTGACCACTGCTGCCATGGCCGAGCTGCACGTGGCGCTATTCCTTACGGGGCTGTGAGGGACAGAGGGGACACAGAGAGTGACCACGGGACAGAGTGACTACGGGGACAGAGTGACCACAGGGACAGCAGAGTGACCCCAGGACAAGGGGACAATGATGGATGTCACTCGGGGTGAAGGAACAGTGACACTGGATTGGGGACAGCCACAGGGACACCAGGGGACAGCAGTGACACTGAGGTGACACTGAGGGGACACAGGACCTGGCAGTGACCCCAGGGCTGGCAGTGACACTGAGGGGACACTGGACCCGGTAGTGACATTCGAGGTGACACCAGGTGACACTGAGGTGACCCTGATGACACTGAGGTGACACCAGGGCAGTGACACCAGGTGACACCCAGGACCCTGAGGTGACACAGAGGTAACACTGAAGTGACAGCAGGGGCTGACAATGACACTGAGGTGACACCTAGGTGACACAGGTGACACCAGGTGACCCAGAGGTGAATTCCAGGTGACACAGAGGGTGACCCAGAGGTGACACCAGGTGACTACAGAGGGGACTCACAGAGGGGACACAGAGGGGACACAGAGGGGACACACAGAGGTGACTACAGGGACACACAGGGGACACACAGAGGTGACACAGAGGTGACACAGAGTGACACACAGAGGTGACACACAGAGGTGACACAGAGAGGTGACACAGAGAGGTGACACAGAGATGCCACCAGGTAAACACACAGGTGACACAAAGTGACACACAGGTGACCCAGGTGACACACAGGTGACACACACAGATGACACACAGGTGACACACACAGGTGACCCAGGTGACACACAGGTGACACACAGGTGACACACAGGCACCCAGGTGACAAACAGGTGACACCAGGTGACACAGAGATGCCACCAGGTAACACACAGGTGACACACAGGCTTACACAGAGGTGACCCAGGTGACACAGGGGACACACACAGGTGACCCAGAGGTGACACACAGATGACACACACAGGTGACACACAGGTGACACACAGGTGACAGAGGTGACACACAGGTGACACATAATAGGTGACACACAGGTGACACACACAGGTGACCCAGGTGACACACAGGTGACACACACAGATGACAATACAGGTGACACAGGTGACACACAGGTGACACACACAGGTGACACACACAGGTGACACACACAGGTGACCCAGGTGACACACACATAGGTGACCCAGGTGACACAGAGGTGACACAGAGGTGACACACAGGTGACCCAGGTGACACAGAGGTGACACACAGAGGTGACACCAGGTGACACAGAGGTGACACAGAGGTGACACACACAGGTGACACACACAGGTGACACACAGGTGACACACACAGGTGACACAGAGGTGACACACAGGTGACACACACAGGTGACACACACAGGTGACAACAGATGCCACCAGGTAACACACAGGTGACACACAGAGGTGACACACACAGGTGACACACACAGGTGACACACACAGGTGACACAGAGATGCCACCAGGTAACACACAGGTGACACACAGAGGTGACACACACAGGTGACACACACAGGTGACCCAGGTGACTCAGAGGTGACCCAGAGGTGACACAGAGGTGACACACAGGTGACACACAGGTGACACACACAGGTGACCCAGGTGACACACAGGTGACACACACAGGTGACACACAGAGGTGACACACAGAGGTGACACACACAGGTGACACACACAGGTGACACACACAGGTGACACACACAGGTGACACAGAGGTGACACACACAGGTGACACAGAGGTGACACACACAGGTGACACCAGGTGACACAGAGGTGACACAGAGGTGACACACAGAGGTGACACACACAGGTGACACACACAGGTGACACACAGGTGACACAGAGGTGACACAGAGGTGACACACGGGTGACACCAGGTGACACAGAGGTGACACAGAGGTGACACACACAGGTGACACACACAGGTGACACACAGGTGACACACACAGGTGACACAGAGATGACACACAGGTGACACACACAGGTGACACACACAGGTGACACACACAGGTGACACACAGGTGACACAAGGGTGACACCAGGTGACACAGAGGTGACACAGAGGTGACACACAGGTGACACAGAGATGACACACAGGTGACACACACAGGTGACACACAGGTGACACACACAGGTGACACACAGGTGACCCAGGTGACACACAGGTGACACACAGGTGACACACAGGTGACCCAGGTGACACACAGGTGACACACAGGTGACACAGAGGTGACACACACAGGTGACACACACAGGTGACACACACAGGTGACACACAGGTGACCCAGGTGACACACAGGTGACACACAGGTGACACACAGGTGACCCAGGTGACACACAGGTGACACACAGGTGACACAGAGGTGACACACACAGGTGACACACACAGGTGACACACACAGGTGACACACACAGGTGACCCAGGTGACACACAGGTGACACACAGGTGACACACAGGTGACCCAGGTGACACACAGGTGACACACAGGTGACACACAGGTGCTACAGCCCCACCTGCCGCCGCTTGCTTCTCCTGGTCCCGCAGCCACTGCAGGTAGGACTCGCGCGCCACCTGCTCCTCGATGGCCTCGTTGGTGGCCTCCCAGTCCGTGGCGCTTCTTGTCCTCCAGCATCTGCTGCCTCGATCCACGACTCCTCCGGACGTCTTGATGGCGCTCTTCATCAGGGACTGCTCCGCCAGCTGGGGACAGGGGGACATGGGGACAGTGAGGGACAGCAGGGACAGTGAGGTACACACAGGGACAGGGACATCTTCATCAGGGACTGCTCCGCCAGCTGGGGACATGGGGACAGTGAGGACACACAGGACAGCTAGGGACATTGGGGACAGTGAGGGACAGGGACATCTTCATCAGGGACTGCTCCGCCAGCTGGGGACATGGGGACAGTGAGGGACACACAGGGACAGCAGAGATCTTCATCAGGGACTGCTCTGCCAGCTGGGGACATGGGGACATGGGGACAGTGAGGGACAGTAGGGACAGGGACATCTTCATCAGGGACTGCTCCGCCCAGCCAGGACAGCAGGACCATGGTGACAGTGACATCTTCATCAGGGACTGCTCCGCCAGCTGGGGACAGCAGGGACAGTGAGGGACAGGGACACACAGGACCAGCTGTGACATTGGGTACAGTGAGGGACGAGACATCTTCATCAGACTGTTCACAGCTGAGGACATGGGGACAGTGAGGGACACACAGGGGACAGTGAGGGACATTGTGGACACACAGGACATCTTCATCAGGACCGCTCCACCAGCTGGGGACAGGGGGACATGGGGACAGTGAGGGACAGCAGGGACAGCAGGGACAGTGAGGGACACACAGGACAGCAGGCAGGGACAGACACACAGGGACAGGGACATCTTCATCAGGGACTGCTCCGCCAGCTAGGGGACAGCAGGGACAGTGAGGACACACAGGGACAGGACACACAGGACATCTTCATCAGGACTGCTCTGCCAGCTGGGGAACAGCAGGGGACATGGGGACAGTGAGGGACACTACAGGACATCTTCATCAGGGACTGCTCCGCCAGCTGGGGACAGCAGGGGACAGTGAGGACACACAGGGACAGGGACACACAGGGACATCTTCATCAGGGACTGCCCGCCAGCTGGGGACAGGGGACATGGGGACAGTGAGGGACACACAGGACACCTGGGGACACTGGGGACAGCTAGACAGGGACATCTTCATCAGGACTGCTCCGCCAGCTGGGGACACGGGGACAGTGAGGGACACACAGGGACATGGGGACAGTGAGGGACACACAGGACACACAGGGACACACAGGGACATCTTCATCAGGACTGCTCCGCCAGCTGAATACACGGGACACGGTGAGGACAGCAGGGACAGCAGGCACAGTGAGGGACACACAGGACAGCAGGACAGTGAGGGACACACAGGACAGGGACACACAGGGACATCTTCATCAGGGACTGCTCTGCCAGCTGGGGACAGGACATGGGGACAGTGAGGGACACACAGGACACACAGGGACACACAGGACACACAGGACATCTTCATCAGGACTGCCCGCCAGCTGGGGACAGGGGACAGTGAGGACACACAGGGACAGCTGGGGACATTGGGGGACAGTGAGGACAGGGACAACACAGGACATCTTCATCAGGACTGCTCCGCCAGCTGGGGACACGGGACAGTGAAGGAGAGGGATAGGGACAGTGTGAGACACACAGAGACAGCGTGAGGACAGCAGGGACACGAGGGACAGGGAACACACAGGGGACACACAAGGGGACACAGGGACATTGTGGGACAGCCGGACACGCAGGGGACACTGTGGGACACAACACCCCACCCCCAAAATTACAGTTTCCAAACCCTAAAATCAGACTGCTAGACCCCAAATTTGGGCTTCCACCCCCAAACCACAGTCCCCGACCCCAAATTCAGGGTCCCGCCCCCCTAAATCGGAGTCCCACTCCGCAAATTTGGGGGTCCCACTCCCAAAATTCGGCCCCACTCCCAAACTTGGGGTCCCACCCCAAATCAGAGTCCCCACCCCTAAATTCAGGGTCCCGCCCCCAAATCGGAGTTCCGCCCCCAAATTCAGGGTCCCGCCCTGAACTCGGGGTCCCGCTCCCCAAATTCAGAGTCACATCCCCCAAATCACAGTCCCCGCCCCCAACTCAGGGTCCCAGCCTCCCCAAATTCAGGGTCCCATCCCCAAATCACAGTCCCCACTCCCAAATTCAGAGTCTCCACCCCAAATTCAGAGTCCCACCCCCAAATCACAGTCCCTGCCCCCAAATTCAGGGTCCCGCCCCCAAATCACAGTCCCCGCCCCTGAACTCAGGGTCCCGCCCCCCAAATCACAGTCCCCGCCCCGAACTCGGGGGTCCCACCCCCAAATCACAGTCCCCGCCCCCAAACTCAGAGTCTCCACCCCCAAATTCAGGAGTCCCATCCCCCAAATCACAGTCCCCGCCCCAAATTCAGGGTCCTGCCCCAAATCACAGTCCCTGCCCCCAACTCGGGGGTCCTACTCCCCAAATTCAGGGTCCCATCCCAAATCACAGTCCCCGCCCCCCAAATCACAGTCCCGCCCCCAAATTGCAGGGTCCCGCCCCGAACTCAGGGTCCCGCCCCCAAATCACACAGTCCCTGCCCCCGAACTCGGGGTCCCGCCCCAAATTTAGGGTCCCGCCCCCGAACTCGGGGTCCCGGCCGTACTCCCCGGTTTGAAGGAGGGCAGCCCCAGCCCCACGCCGATGGTCGCCTTGTTGGGGTTCACCACCGAGTTGTAGTGGATGTTGCGGTGGTAGCTGACCCGGATGGGCTCGTCCTCGTTGTGCTGGATCCCGTGGAACGTGTTGATGGGCTCTGGGGACCCCAAAAACACCCGTGGGACCCCAAAAACACCGGTGGGACCTCAAAAATATAGGTGGGACCCCAAAAATATAGGTGGGACCCCAAAAATATAGGTGGAACCACAACAAATTAGATGGGACTCCAGAAAACAGATGGGAACCACATAAACCAGATGGGAACACCCCAAAAAAACCAGGTGGGACCTCAAAAAAAAACCAGGTGGGACCCCAAAAACACAGGTGGGACCCCAAAAAACAAATGGGACCCCAAAACACAAATGGGACCCCCCAAAAAAACCAAATGGAACCCCCCAAAAAAACCAGATTGGACCCTCAAAATACCAACTAGGACCCCCATAAATCAGCTGGGATCCCCCAAAAAACAAATTTGAGCCCCAAAAAAAAACCTGGAGTCCCAAAAACCAAACAGGAGCCCCCAAAAAACAGATGGAACCCCAAAAATACCAGATGGGAGCCACATAAACCAGATGGGAACCCCAAAAACCAGGCTGGACCCCCGCAAAAAAAACTAAATGAGATCCCAAAGAAACAGGTGTGACCCAAAAACACCAGGTGGGACCCCCAAAAAACACGTGGAACCTCTAAAAAACAGGTAGGACCCCTAAAGAAAACCATGTAGAACACCCAAAAAACAGATAGGACCCCAAAAATACCAGATGGAATCCCAAAAAACAGGAACCACATAAACCAGGTGGAAATCACATAAACCAGGTGGGACCCTCCCAAAAAAAACCAAATGGGAAACCCAAAAACCAGATGGGATCCCAAAAACTGGATGGGAACCCCCCATTAACCCCAGTGCCCAGGGAGCCCCCTCCCCATTAACCCCAGTGCCCAGGTGACCCTTTCCCATTAATCCCAGTTCCCAAATGACCCCTTCCCATTGATCCCAGTTCCCAAATGACCCTTTCCCATTGATCCCAGTTCCCATATGACCCCTTCCCATTGATCCCAGTTCCCAAATGACCCTTTCCCATTGATCCCAGTTCCCAAATGACCCTTTCCCATTGATCCCAGTTCCCATATGACCCTTTCCCATTAGCCCCAGTTTGCAGGATCCCCTCTCCATCACCCCCAGCCCCCAGTGCCCCTCTCCACCACCACCCCCAGTTCCCAGTGCCCAGGAGCCCCTCCCCATCACCCCCAGCCCCAGTGCCCCTCCTCATTAACCCCAGTGCCCAGGTGACCCCTTCCCATTGATCCCAGTTCCCAAATGACCCTTTCCCATTAATCCCAGTGCCCAGGATCCCGCTCCCCACTGCTCCCAGTTCCCAGCAGCCCCTCCCCATCACTCCCAGTGCCCAGGAGCCCCTCCCCACCACCCCCAGCCCCAGTGCCCCTCCCCATTAACCCCAGTGCTATTTCCCATTGATGTCAGTTCCCAAATGACCCTTTCCCATTAATCCCAGTGCCCAGGATCCCGTCCCCACCACCCCCAGTGCCCAGTAGCCCCTCCCCATCACTCCCAGTGCCAAGTAGCCCCCTCCCCATCACTCCCAGTGCCAAGTAGCCCCTCCCCATCACTCCCAGTGCCCAGTAGCCCCCTCCCCATCACTCCCAGTGCCAAGTAGCCCTCTCCCCATCACTCCCAGTGCCCAGTAGCCCCTCCCCATCACTCCCAGTGCCAAGTAGCCCCTCCCCATCACTCCCAGTGCCCAGTAGCCCCCTCCCCACCACCCCCAGTGCCCAGTAGCCCCCTCCCCATCACTCCCAGTGCCAAGTAGCCCCTCCCCATCACTCCCAGTGCCCAGTAGCCCCCTCCCCATCACTCCCAGTGCCAAGTAGCCCCCTTCCCATCACTCTCAGTTCCCAGAAGCCCCCTCCCAGTGCCCAGCAGCCCCCTCCCCATCACTCCCAGTGCCCAGGAGCCCCTCTCATTAACCCCAGTGCCCAGGAGCTCCCTCCCTAGCACTCCCAGTTCCCAGGAGCCCCCTCCCCATCACCCCCAGTGCCCAGTAGCCCCCTCCCCATCACTCCCAGTGCCCAGTAGCCTCCCCCATCACTCCCAGCCCCCAGCAGCCCCCTCCCATCACCCCCAGTTCCCACTCCCCATCACCCCCAGCCCCCAGTGCCCCCTCCCCATCACCCCCAGTGCCCAGTAGCCCCCTCCCATCACTCCCAGTGCCCAGCAGCCCCTCCTCATCACCCCCAGTGCCCAGGAGCCCCCTCCCCCCTCCCCATCACCCCCAGTGCCCAGCAGCCCCCTCCCCATCACTCTCTAGCCTCCCAGTGCCCCTCCCCATCACTCCCAGTGCCCTCTCTCCCCCCTCCCAGCCCCCCCACGCACCAGTGCCATACTGGTAGACCTCCACGGGCCGGTTGTACATCTCGGCCATGGCCTGCATCTCGATGTGGTTCCCGTGGCAGGTGCTCTTGCGCTGCGGTTGATGTAGGTGGTGAAATCCTCGGTGACGTAGTTGGAGAAATAATCGGCGTTCTTCATCTGGGGACAGGGGGCACTGAGAGAGCACTGGGGACACTGGGGACACTGGGAGAGCACTGGGAGAGCACTGGGAGAGCACTGGGAGAGCACTGGGGACACTGAGAGAGCACTGAGAGAGCACTGAGAGAGCACTGAGAGAGCACTGAGAGAGCACTGAGAGAGCACTGGGGACACTGGGGCACTGAGAGAACTGGAGAGCACTAGAGAGCACTGGGGACACTGAGAGAGCACTGAGAGAGCACTGAGAGAGCACTGGGGACAGGACTGGGGACACTGAGAGAGCACTGGAGACACTGGGGACACTGGGAGAGCACCGAGAGAGCACTGGGGACACTGGGAGAGCACTGGGGACACTGGGAGAGCACTGAGAGAGCACTGGGGACACTGGGAGAGCACTGAGAGAGCACTGAGAGAGCACTGGGGACACTGGGAGAGCACTGAGAGAGCACTGGAGAGCACTGAGAGAGCACTGAGAGAGCACTGAGAGAGCACTGAGAGAGCACTGAGAGAGCACTGAGAGAGCACTGGGGACACTGGGAGAGCACTGGGGACACTGGGAGAGCACTGAGAGAGCACTGGGGACACTGGGAGAGCACTGAGAGAGCACTGAGAGAGCACTGGGGACACTGGGAGAGCACTGAGAGAGCACTGAGAGAGCACTGAGAGAGCACTGAGAGAGCACTGAGAGAGCACTGAGAGAGCACTGAGAGAGCACTGAGAGAGCACTGGGGACACTGACAGAGCACTGGGGACACGAGGGGGCATGGTGGGGACACGGTGGGGAGGACATGGGAGTGGGGGACACTGGCAACACTGGAAGAGCACTGGGGACAATGGGGACAGCAGTGGGGGACACTGGGAGAGCACTGGAGGACAGGAGTGGGCACATACTGGGGACACTGGGGACCCCTACAGGAGTCCCTGGGTAGCGAGAAACACAGGAGCACAAGGACACTGGGAACACTGGGAGAGTACTGGGAACACTGGGAGACTCTGGGGACAGGAGTGGGGGACACTGGGAGAGCCCTGGGGACACTGGGGAGGTGGCAGGGAACAGCAGCCTGGTCCCCCCAGCGTTCTGAGCACCCTCCCAGTCCATCCCAGTGTCCTCCCAGCCCATCCCAGTGCCCTCCCAGTGCCTCCCAGTCCCCTCCCAGTCCATCCCAGTGTCCCTGAACACTCCCCTGAGCACCCCAGGCTCTTTCCAGTCACTCTCCAGTGGCTCCCAGTACATCTTACACCGTTCCAATCCCCTCCCAGTCCCTCCCAGTGCCTCCCAGTCCATCCCAGTGCCCTCCCAGTCCGTCCCAGTGCCCTCCCAGTCCGTCCCAGTGCCCCCCAACACTTCCCTGAGCACCCCAGACTCTTTCCAGTCACTCTCCAGTGGCTCCCAGAACATCTTACACTGCTCAATCCCCTCCCAGTGCCTCCCAGTGCCTCCCAGTCCATCCCAGTGCCCTCCCAGTCCATCCCAGTGCCCTCCCAGTCCCTCCCAGTGCCCCCAGTGCCTCACCAGGTAATCCATGCAGTGTTTCCGCACCACCTCGTGCATGTCCTGGTCTCCGTACACCTGATCAGCTGCGGAGAGGGACACAAGGGGACACAGAGGTGACACCAGGGAGGGGGGCGGCCCTCAGGAGCTCTGGGGCTGTTTCTGGGGAGGATTTGGGGTTCTGGAGCTCACCCACGGCCCGGAACAGGCAGGCCCCGCCCTCCCTTCATGCGCTTGATGATGAATCCTTTCTTCTCCCGCAGCGCCTTCTCGAACCGGTGCTCCTGCTGGAGACACGCCGGGCTCGGGGGCACGCGGGCGGGGGCACCCGGGGCAGGGCTGGGGCAGGAGTAGGGGACAAGGGAGGGTCTTGGGGGTCCTTCAGGGATACCTCAGGTCATTGAGGGGGCACGGGCTGGGGGCACCCTGGGAGAGCAGGGCTGGGGCCACGGGGAAAGGGATGGGAGGGTGCAGGAGGGGGACAAGGGAGGGTTTGGGGGGTCCTGGGGAGGTCCTTCAAGGGATCCTAGGTCATTTGTGGGGCACGGGGCTGGGGGCACTCTGGGGAGCAGGGCTGGGGTCACAGGGGAAAGGGACGGGGAGGGCAGGAGGGGACAAGGGAGGGTTTGGGGGTCCTGGGAGGTCCTTCAAGGGATCCTTGGGTCATTTGTGGGGGCACGCGGGCGTGGGGCACCCCAGGGCAGGGCTGGGGCAGGAGTGGGGACAAGGGAGGGTTTGGGGGTCCTTCAGGGGACCCTCAGGTCATTGAGGGGGCACGGGGCTGAAGGCACCCTGGGGGCAGGCTGGGGCCACGGGGAAAGGGATGGGAGGTGCAGGAGGGGACAAGGAGAGTTTGGGGGTCCTGGGAGGTCCTTCAAGGGATCCTAGGGTCATTTGTGGGGGCACGGGGCTCGGGGGCACCCTGGGGAGCAGGGCTGGGGTCACAGGGGAAAGGGACAGGGAGGGTGCAGGAGGGGACAAGGGAGGGTTTAGGGGGTCCTGGAGGGTCCTTCAGGGATCCTGGGTCATTTGTAGGGGCAATAGTCTGGGAGCACCTCAGGGTGCAGGGCTAAGCCACGGGGGGAAGGGACAGGGAAGGGTGCAGAGGGGACAAGGGAGGGTTTGGGGGGTCCTGGAGGTCCTCAGGGAATCCTTGGGTCATTTTGTGGGGGGCACGGAGTGTGGGAGCACGGGGACCCACGGGGGAGCAGGGGCTGGACAATGGGGACAGGGATGGGGAGGGTGCAGGAGGGGGACAAGGGAGGGTTTGGGGGTCCTGGGAGGTCCTTCAAGGGATCCTAGGGTCACTTGTAGCATGGGGGCTGGGGGCACCCTGGGGGAGCAGGGCTGGGGCCACAGTGGGGAAAGAGGATGGGGAGAGTGCAGGAGGGGGACAAGGGAGGGTTTGGGGGGTCTCATGCTGGGGACCCTCAGGTCATTTGTGGGGGCATGGGGCTGGGAGCACAGAGACCCACAGAGATGAGGGCTGGGGTCACAGAGGGGGAAAGAGAAGGGAAGGTGCAGGAGGAGGGGGACAAGGGAGGGTTTGGGGGTCCTGGGGAGTCCTTCAGGGACCCTTGGGTGATTTGTGGGGAGCACGAGGTGTGGGGGAGCACAGGACCTACAGGGGAGCAGGGCTGGGGTCACAAAGGGGAAAGGGACGGGAGGGCAGGAGGGGGACAAGGGAGGTTTGGGGGTCTTGGAGGGGATTTGAGTCCTGGAGGGAACTTGGAGGGGCTGGGGGTCCCTTGGGTCCTTTGTGGGGGCACGGGGCTGGGAGCACAGAGACCTACAGAGGATGAGGGTTGGGGTCACAGAAGGGAAAAGAGAAGGGGAAGGCAGGAGGGGGACAAGGGAGGTTTGGGGGTCCTGGAGGGCTGGGGATCCTGGGGCTTGAGGATCCTTCAGGGACCCTAGGTCATTTGTGGGGGCACGGGGCAGGGGCACCCTGGGGAGCAGGGCTAGGTGCCAATGGGGGAAAGGGACAGGGAGGGTGCAGGGAGGGGATAAGGAGGGTTTGGGGGTCTTGGAGGGACTAAAATTCTGGAGGGAACTTGGAGGCTAGGGGTCCCTGAGGTCCTTTGTGGGGAGCACAGGACCCACTCGGGGATGAGGTTGGGGTCACAGAGGGGAAAGAGAAGGGGGAGGGCGCAGGAGGAGACACAAGGGAGGTTTGGGGGTCCTGGAGGGTCCTTCAGGACCCTTGGGTCATTTGTGGGGGCACAGGAGGCAGGTAGAGCACAGGGACCAATGGGGAGCAGGGCTAAATAAATACAGGGGGAAAGAGAAATGGGGAGAGTGCAGAGAGGGGGACAAGAGAGGCTTTGGGGGTCCTGGAGGAGATTTGGGGGTCATTCAGAGGACCCTAGGATCATTGAGGGGGACACGAGGTGTGGGAGTACAGGGACCCACGGGGATGAGGGGTTGGGGTCACAGAGGGAAAAGAGAAGGGGAAGGTGCAGGAGGAGGGACCAGGAGGGTTTAGGTCCTGGGGGTCCTTCAGACCCTTGGGTCATTAGAGGCACAAGTGTGGGGAGTACAGGGACCCACGGGGAGCAGGGTGGGGTCACAGAGTGGGAAATGGGATGGGATAGAGAGAAAAAGAAGGGGTTTGGGGAGTCCTGGAGAGAATTTGGGGGTCCTGGAGCAAACTTAGGCCTGGGGGTCCTCTAGGGGACCAGCTTGGGTCACTGGGGGGCACGATGTGGGGAGCACAGGACTCACGGAGCGGAAGGTGGGGTACAAGAGGGGGAAAGGGACGGGGAGGTGCAGGAGGGGGACAAGGGAGGTTTGGGGGTCCTGAGAGAATTTGGGGGATCCTAGGGGTCTCGAGTCACTGAAAGGGACACGAGGTGTGGGGAGCTGAGGACATTTGGGAATACAGAGGAACAAAAGGAGACATGGGGGATAAAGGGGGTTCAGGGGTCCCAGGCAGCGGGAAAGGGGGATCCCCGCGGAATCCCTTTGGGGGGCCAAAATGGGGACGGGGGAACTCTGAGGTGCCAAGAAATGGGACAAGGATGGGGACAATGGGAATCCTGGGGGATGCAGGAAAAATCGGGGGACAAGGAAAGGAGGGAGCCCAAAACGGGGGAGGGGAGGTCACAAAGAGAAAACTTTGGGGACAAACAGCGGAGAACGGGGCGAGAACGGGGCGAGAACGTAAAGCAGGAACCGGGAACGGGAGCCCAAGCCCGGCAGCGCCCTTTGTCCCGGTGTGTCCCCGGTGTGTCCCGGTGTCCCCGTGCCCTGCACCTGCTCGGCCGTGGCCGGGTCCATCTCCACCCGCCCCGCCTCGTACTCGTCCTCGCTGTTGCAGCTGCCGCCCGCCTCGTCGGGCCTGGGCTGCCGCAGCCGGGGCCCAGCCCCAAGGGCAGCCCGATGCCGCCGGGGCCTGCGCCCGCCGCGCCCGCGCTGGGCTCCGGCCCCGCCGCGCCGCCGCCGCTTGCTGTGCCCGGGCTGCCGCCGCCGCTGCCGCCGCAGCCGGGCCTGCGCGGCTCGGGCAGCTCCCAGCGCCGCCGCCTCCAGCCCCAGCAGCGCCGCGGGCCCGTCCGCCGAGCCGGGGCCGCCGCTGCCAGCCGCCGGGCCCCGCGGGAGGGGAGAGCCGGCGGCGCCGGGCAGCCTGGCCCAGCCCCGCAGCGGCGGCGGCGGCGAGGCGCGGGGCCGCGGCCCCCACGCCGGGCCGCCATGGGCTCGCCGACGCCGCCGGCGCCAGCGCTTCGGCCCCGCGTCCGCGTTGCGCTCGGGCCCCGCGTCCGGGCCCGAATCCGCGTCACCGTCGGGCGCCGGGACCGGCTTCTTCTTCGGAGGATCGTCAGTGGCGGGGCGCGCATGGGGGGAAGCGGGGCTCGCGGCGGGCGCTGCAGGGCGGGGGCGCCGCGGGACGGGCTGCGGGGGTCGCGGCGCTGCCGGGGGCTCGCGGGGCCGCGGGACGGCGCTCGGAGCTCGGGGCCCCCGGCGCTGAGGGGCCGCGGGCGCTGCGGCCGCCGGGGCCGTGTCGACATCAACAGCCGCGACCTCCGACCCCGCGCGCGCTTCCGCCTGCCTGCAGCGCGCCGCGCCATTGGCCAGCGCCTGCCGCGCCGCGCCGCCATTGGCGGAGAGGCGCACGGAAGTCCTGCCTGTGAAACCCGCCTCCGCCGTGGGAAGGCGGACGGGCGTCGCCATGGTGATGGCGGGAGTGCGCGGTGATTGGGCGAGGCGTGGATGGAGGGCGGTGATTGGTTGGTTTTGGAGGCGGGTGGTGAGGAGAGGGAGCGCTGATTGGTTGGTGGAGGTGCCGGATAAACGGAGGGGGAGGAGCGGCTCGAGGTAAACGCGCGTGCTGATTGGCTATGGCGGCACGTCACTCAGGAGACGCCGAGCGCTGATTGGCGCGAGCTTTAACCCCGCCCACATCATCCTCTGATTGGCTGCAGCCAGCGACCTAATTTCGCATTGGTCAGAGGCGGAGGGGCGGGGCCAGGTGGGAAACCACGCCCCATAAACCTGCAGGGCTGTCAATCTCCCGCAAACCCCGCCCCTTTCCCTCCCTCCCACGTGCTCTAACCCCCAAAACCCCCAAACCGACCCTCATCTCCATTTCTGACTAATTTATTAAAACTCACCCCTGACCTCCTAAAGCCACCCAAAACAGACCCCCAGCTCCATTTCTGCCTCCTTTATTAAAAACTCACCCTGACCCTCCAAAACCAGACTCTCAAATCCATTCTCAGCTCCTTTATTAAAAACCCACTCCTGACCTTCCCCAAAAAACCCCAGGACCCCCAAAAAAACAGACCCTCAGCTTCTTTTCTGTCTCCTTTATTAAAATCCACCCCTGACCCTCCAAAACCTGACCCTCAGCTCCATTCTCAGCTCCTTTTTTAAAAACCCACTCCTGACCTTCCGCCAAAAAACCTCAGGACCCCCAAAAACAGACCCCAGCTCCATTTCCAGCTCCTTTATTAAAATCCACCCCTGAGACACCCAAAACCCGCCCAAAAACAGACCCTCAGCTCCATTTCTGCCTCCTTTATTAAAAACTCACCCTGACCCTCTAAAACCCGACTCTCAACTCCATTCCCAGCTCTCTTTATTAAAACCCACTCCTGACCTTCCCCAAAAACCTCAGGACCCCCAAAACAGACCCTCAACCCCATTTCTGACTCCTTTATTAAAACCCACCCCTGACTCCCCAGGACTCCCAAAAACAGACCCTCAACCCCATTTCTGACTCCTTTATTAACACCCACCCTGACCCCCAAAATCCCCCAGGACCCCCAAAAACAGACCCTCAGCTCCATTTCTGCCTTCCTTTACTAAAACCCACCTCTGACTCCCCAAAACCAGACCCCCAGCTCCATTTCCAGCTTTTTTATTAAAACTCACCCCTGACCCCCCAGAAACCTCCAGGACCCCCCTAAAACCAGACCCTCAGCTCCACTTCCAGCTCCTTTATTAACACCCACCCCGACCCCCAATCGAGGCACGCTCCCACCGCGCACCCCCAAAAACGAGGGTGAGACCCCGAGAACGAGGGGGACCTCCAGGGACCCCCGATCCCGAGCAGGGGGCTCCAGCCGCTCTCCCCGCGCTGCTGGGGGGTCCCAGGGGCTCAGTGGGATTTGTGGCGGGGTCGGTCGTGGCCGCGCTGGGCCGTGGCCAGCTGCTGGCAGGCGTCGAGCAGCAGCAGGCCGGGCACCAGCAGCCACAGCCCGCTGAGCCCCACGAAGTACACCCAGAAGTAAAGGGGCGGGGTCGCTAGCGTCCAGCCCGCCAGGCCCTCGGTGGCGAAGTACAGAACGCCCCGTAGAGCTGGCCTGGAGGGACAGGGGACACGTCAGGGGTGGCACTGGGGACATGGGGGTGGCACTGCTGGGGCTGGAGGACAGGGAACACGTCAGGGTGGCACTGGGGACACGGGAGGTGGCACTGCTGGGGCCTTGGAGGGACAGGGATGGGTCAGAGTGGCACTGGGGACACGGGGGTGGCACTGCTGGGGCTGGCAGGGACAGGGGATGGTCAGGGTGGCACTGGGGACACGGGGGTGGCACCTCTAGGGCTGGGAGGGACAGGGACAAGTCAGGGTGGCACTGGGGACACGGGGGTGGCACTGCAGGGCTGGCAGGGGACAGGGGATGGGTCAGGGTGGCACTGGGGACATGGGGGTGGCACTGCTGGGGCCGGAGGGACAGGGGATGGGTCAGGGTGGCACTGGGGACATGGGGGTGGCACTGCTGGGGCTGGAGGAGGACAGGGGATGGGCTCAGGGTGGCACTGGGGACACGGGGGTGGCACCTGTGGGACTGGGAGGACAAGCAGCAGGTCAGGGTGGCACTGAGGACACCCTGGGCACGGGACATGGGAGGTGGCACTGATGGGGCTGGGAGGGACAGGGGACATGTCAGGGTGGCACTGGGGACACGGGGAGGTGGCACTGCTGGGGCTGGAGGGGACAAGGGATGGGTCAGGGTGGCACTGGGGACACTCTGGGCAGGGGGACTCAGGAGGTGACACTTCTAGGGCTGGCAGGGACAGGGGACACATCAGGGTGGCATCTGGGGACACCTCAGTTGTCTCCCTGGGGGTTGGGATGAGGGGCAGCCCTGGGGAAGGGGATGGGGACAGCAGGGACAGATGTGGACAGGGATGGGGACACCACTGAAGGGGGATGGGGACAGCAGGGATGTGGGGAAGATGGAGATGGGGACAGAGGGGTTGGGGACATCAGGAGTGGGTGGGGATGGGGACACTGGGGTGGGTGGCACAGGGCTGGGACACAGGGACGGGAATGGGACACTGGGGACACAGGGTCAGGGAATGGGGACACTGGGACACAGGGACAGGGAATGGGGACACAGGGACGGGAATGGGGACACAGGGAATGGGGACACTGGGGACACTGGGGACACAGGGGCAGGGAATGGGGACACAGGGGACGGAATGGGACACTGGGGACACTGGGGACACTGGGGACAGGGAATGGGGACACTGGGGGGCACAGGACACAGGGAATGGGGACACAGGGGAAAGGGGACACTGGGGACACAGAGGCCAGGGCCACACCGAGGGACACGATGAGCTGCAGGACGGTCGCTACCGGGTGGTGCCGGAGCAGGGCCAGGAAGGTGAGGAAGCTGAGGGGACCCCAGGCCCAGGCTGTCACCGCGTCTCCATGGCAACCGTGAAGTCATCGCTCCTGCAAGGGCCGAGGGGACACCCTGAGGGGTCACTCCTGAGGGGACACCCTGAGGGGACACCCGGGGCCACGGGGCTCCCCTGCCCACCCCCAACTCACGTCATGTAGCGGCTGTCGGCCTTGGCGTATTCCTTCCCTGGGAATGTGGGGAGGGGGCACCAGGTGAGGGGGGTGAGGGGGACAGGTGACCCTGCCTCAGGACCCCTGTGTCCCCTCCCCACATGCCCAGGGACCCCTCCCCACGGATCCAGTGCCCCCCAGTGCCCCTCAGCTGCCCTCGGGGACCCCTCCCCACAAGCGCCCAGGGAACCTTCCAGCCCCCAATGTCCCAGGGAACCCCCAAATGCCCCAGAGACCCCTCCTCAAGTCTCCCGTGCCCCTGCTGCCCTTGGGGACCCCTCCCACATGCCCAGAGAACCCACAAATGCCCCAGAGACCACTCCCCACACGCCCAGGGAACCCACAAATGCCCCTGAGACCCTTCCCCACACGTCCAGGGAACCCACAGATGCCCCAGAGACCCCTCCCCACAAGGCCAGGGAACCTTCCGAGCCCCCCGACGTCCCAGGAGCCCCTCCCCACGCACCCAGTGCCCCTCCAGCACCCACTGCACACCCCTGGAGGACCCCTCCCCAAACCCCCCCGCACAACCCAGCTCCACCCCAGCGACCCCAGCCCTCCGCTCGCCCCTGGCGGTGCTTCATAGACGTCGGCCAGCAGCCCGGTGTCGGCGGGCAGCTGCCGGTGCCGGAGGCTGAAGTACCTCTCCAGGACGCCATGGATGCCGCTGCAGAGCAGGAACCAGCCCAGCACCAGCCGCCGGGCGGGCTGCGCTTGGCCCCGCCCCTGGCCCCGCCCCCGGCCCCGCCCAGGGCCCAGCCCAGCGCCAGCAGCGCTGCCGCCGCTGCTGCCACCGCGCCTGCGCACTGCCAGCCGGGCCGCGCGCCCGCCACGTAACCCGGCAACGCCAGCGCGCGGCCAATAGGGGTGCGCGCTCGTCTCCATGGCAACAGCGCCGCCGCCCTCCTGAGGGGAGAGCGGAAATGAGCGGCGCAGGGAGCAGCGGGCGGCGCCGCGCTCTGCACGCAGCGCGGCTGCCCTGGCTCCGCGGCGAGGCCCGAACGGAGAACAGCGAGCGGCGCCGCGCGGGCCGCGCCCTGCACACAGCGCGGCTCCCCGGCTCCGGCACCGCGCCGAGCCCTTCCTCCCCCCTCCCCTGCTCCCCTCAGCGGCCGCTGAACCCCAGCCCGGCCCGGTTCACCTCCGAGCCCCGCTCACCTCAGCCGCTCTCCCGCGGCCGCCGCTCTGCGCCCGCCGCGCGCTGCTCCCTGGCTCCGCTTCCCCGCGCCGCCCCCGCAGCCAATGGGAACGCGCCGTGCCGAGCGCGGCCATCGGCGGCGCGTTCCCGCTCGCCCGCGCCGGCCGCTGATTGGCCACGCGCGCCGCTGGGGAGATGTGGGGCCAGGGGCGGGGCTTATGTAAAGGGCGTGGTCTCGTTGGGGGCGTGGTCTAACATTGCTCTGATTGAGTAGGCGTGGTCTCATTGCTTTGGGGCGTGGCTTCACCGAAGTGGGCGTGGCTTGATAACTCTACTATTGGGGGCTCCCATTCAGATACAGGGGTCCCAAAATTGGGGGGGTCTCCACTCATCCATTGACATTCCAAATAACCAGAGGGGGGTCCTCAACAGCCGGGGGAGGTTCCCAAAATGGGGAGGGTCCCCAAAATGGGGCGGATTCCTAAACGGGAGGGGGATCCCCAAAATGAGGGGTCTCCAAAACGGGGTTCCCAAATTAAGAGGGTCCCCAAAACGGGGAGGTTCCCAAAATGGAGGTCCCCAGACTCCCCCCCAAATTATCCAGGACCCCCACAGACACCCCTCAAATTATTCAAGGTCCCGCGGACCGCCCCCCAAAATTATTTTAGGGTGTTAAGGACCCCACCCTCAATTATTTCGGGGTGCCAAGGACCCCCCCAAACTGTACAGCAGCAATATGGAACCCCCTAAATTATATAGAGACCCCACAAATTATTTAAGAGCCTCAGAGCCCCCTCAAATTATTTAGGGGCCCCACAGACCCTCCCCAAATTATATGAGACCCCCAAGACTCTCCCAATTGTACAGGAACCGTTTGGGCCCCCCATTTTATAGTAGGGATCCCCCAAAATTCTGCAGTTTTTGGAACCCCCAAACCGCGGTGTCCCCCCAAAAAGAGGCGGAGCCGGTGGTGGCAGCAGGTCCCTGTATTGAACCCCCGACTTCCCCAAAGCCCCCAAACCCCGAGGGGGGCGAGCGACGGGGCCCTCAAAATCGGCCACTCGCCAGGAGCGGCCGAGGGGGCCGGGATTTTGGGACCCTTCCCTTCTTCCTCCCCCCCCCCCAAAATAACGTGGGGACCCCCCCCGCGGGCAGGGTGGGGTCGGGGTCACACGAGGGTCCTGGGGGCTGCGGGTCCAGGGGGTGGGGGTGGCCCCGGGGTGTTCCCCGGAGGCCCTGGGGGGGTTGGGGGGTTTGGGGGAGGGGAGAAAAAAAGAAAAAAAGGGAAAAAGAGAAAACGAAAGAAAAGAGAAAATGAAAGAAAAGAGAAAAATCAACAGAAAAACAGAAAAGGAGAGAAAGAGAAAAGAAGCGTTAGGCCCCCAAAATGATCCCCTGCCCCAAATTCTGTCACTCTGCCCCCCCGGGACCCCCAACCTGAGCCCGGAGCGGAGAAAAGAGGAAAAAAAGAGGGGAGGGGAGAGACCCCCCGAAAAGGGGGAGGGGGACCCCAAATTTGGGGGGAATGGGAGAGGGACCCCAAATTTTGGGGGAGGGAATCCCTGATTTGGAGGCATTTTTGGGGCTCCCTGAAGGACGGGGGCCCAAATTGGGGGGACATGGGGTACCCATGGATAGGGGGTCTCCAAAATTGGGAGGGACATGCAGACATGGGGGTCCCCAAAATTGGGGGTCCCCAAAATGAGGGGGAGGGGGAACATTCGGACACGGTGGTTCTCATGGGGGGGGTCCCCAAAATTGGGGGAGGGACATTCAGATACAGGGGTCCCAAAATTGGGGGGGGTCCCACTCATCCATTGACATTCCAAATAACCAAAGGGGGGTCCTCAACACCTGGGGGGGGTTCCCCAAAATGGGGAGGGTCCCCAAAAATGGGGCGGATTCCTAAAACGGAGGGGGATCCTCAAAATGAGGGATCCCCAAAATGGGGGTTCCCCAAATTAAGAGGGTCCCCAAAATGGGGGGTCCCCACTCATCCAGCGACATTCCCAATGATCAGAGGGGGGATCGATCGAGGGGGGGAATCCCAAAATGAGGAGTCCCTCCCCCACGGCACATTCCACGGGTAACAGACCCCCCAAAATCAGCGGGGCGGGGTCAGACCCTCCCAAATCCCAATTCTACCCCTAAATCAGCGGAGCTGGGGTCAGACCCCAAACCCCTCCCCAAATCATCGGGGGCGGGTCAGACCCCAAACCTCCCAAATCATCGGGGCGGGGTCAGACTTCCAAATCAGCGGGGCGGGGTCAGACCCTCCCAAATCCCAATTCCACCCCCTAAATCAGCGGGGCGGGTCAGACTCCCAAACCCCTCCCCAAATCAGCGGGGGCGGGGTCAGACTCCCAAATCCCCCCAAATCAGCGGGGGCGGAGTCAGACCCCCCAAATCAGCGGGGCGGGTCAGACCCTCCCAAATCCCAATTCCACCCCCTAAATCAGCGGAGTTTGGGGTCAGACCCCCAAACCCCCCCAAATCAGCGGTGGTGGGGTCAGACCGCCCAGAACCCCCAAATCAGCGGTGTTTGGGTCAGATTCCCCCGAACCCCCCCCAGTCCCAGCGGGGTCCCTGCGGCGCCCCCGCCCGTACCTGGCGCTAGAGCCCCGCTGTAGCTCAGCGAGTGCGGCAGCGCGGTGTACGCGGCGGCGCGGGGGCGCCCAGCCGTGCCCGGGCCGGGCCGAGGGGGGTCCCGGTGCCGGGGGTCCCGGTGCCGCCGCCGGGCGTGGGGGGTCCCGGTGTGCCGCAGGTACCAGTCCCGCGAGCTCCCTCCAGCCGCCAGCGCCACTTCTGGCTGCTGCTTCGCTGCTCCGCCGAGTGGGGAGGGGGCGCGGCCGCCACCAGCGCGACCCCCGCCTTCGCCGGGAGCCCCCGAGCCCGCGATGCCTCCGGGGTTCTCCATGGTCCCTCGCCGCCCCTCCCCAGTCGATCAAAGCCTCGGAGCTGTTGCTGCGGCGGGTGCGGGGCGCCGGGGCGGGCGGGCAGGGGGCGGGGGTCCCCCGAGCTGCGAAGTCCTGGCTGCCGGACTAGGGTCGGGGGCAGCCCCGCGGCTTCGGGGGCTGGGGGGAATTTGGGAGGGGGCGCTAAAATTTGGGAGGGAGGGTTTAAAATTTGGGGGTGAATGGACCTCCCAATTCCTCCCCACCAAAATGTCAGTGGTGATATCGGCACCGGGAAATTGCTCCTGAGTCAGGCAGAGCCCAAAAACACCCTAAAAACACCCCAAAATCATCCCAAAACCACCCCAAAATCATCCCAAAATCATCCCATAAACACCTAAAATCATCCCAAAATCACCCCAAAATCATCCCAAAACCACCCCAAAATCACCCCCAAAATCATCCTCAAAATCATCCCAAAATCACCTTAAAATCATCCCAAAATCATCCCAAAATCACCCCAAAATCATCCCAAAATCACCCCAAAATCATCCCAAAATTACCCCAAAATCATCCCAAAATCACCCCAAAATCATCCTAAAATCACCCCAAAATCATCCCAAAATATCCTATAAAACACCCCAAAATCATCCAAAACCACTCCCAAAATAATCCTCGAAATAATCCCAAAATCATCCCTAAAACACCCCAAAATCATCCTAAAATCATCCCAAATCATCCTAAAATCACCCCAAAATCATCCCAAAAACACCCAAAATCACCCCAAAATCATCCTAGAAATCACCCCCAAAATAATCCCGAAATCACCCCAAAATCATCCCAAACTCCCCAAATTCCCCCAAACTCCCCAAAATTCTCCCAAACCCCCGAATCCACTTCTAGATCGCCTAAATCACCCTAAAATCACCCCCAAATCCCCAAAAATCCCCTCCAACATCCCCTAAAGCCCCAAATAATCCCCTAAATCCCCAGAAAATCCCTCAAACCCCAAAATCCTCCAAAACCCTCTCCAAATCCCAAAATCCCCCAATCCTCAAAATACCCCAAATCCACCCCAATCTCCGCGAACCCTAAAATCACCCCAAAATTCTGCCCCAGAATCCTCTCAAAATCCCCCAACCCCCCCAAATTCCTCCTCAGTACTCCCTCAAAATCCCCCAAATCCACCCCAATCCTCACAAACCCCAAATCACCCCAAAATCCTCTCCAAACCCCCTAATCCACCCTCTAGACCTCCAAAAATCCTCCAACATCCCCAAGTCCCCGAAACAATCCCCTAAAAACCCCACAAAATCGCCCCAGAATCCCCCCAAAACTCCCCAAATCCACCTCTAGACCACCCCAAAATCACCCCAAATCTCCTCAACATCCCCCAAACCCCCGAAATTCCCCCCAAATAATCACCCCAATCTCCAAACATCCTCAACACTTCCTCGAATCCACCTCTAGACCCCCAAATCACTCCCCAAATTCCCAAAATCCCGGTCCAACATCCCCTAAAGCCCCCTGAAACCCCCCAGAACTCCCCCAAAATCCCCCAAAACTCCCACAAACTCCCCAAAATCCCCTGAAACCGCCCCAATCCCCTAAAATCCCCAAACCCCCAAAATCTCCCTCGAACCCGCCCAGAACTCCTCAAACTCCCCAAAATCCCCCAAAATCCCCGAACTCCCCAAAATCCTCCTGAAATTCTCAGACCTCCCCAAAATCCCTGAAATCCCCCGAAATCTCTCCAAATCTCTCAAACCCCCAAAATCCCCCAAACCCCCAAAATCTCCCCAAACCCGCCCAGAACTCCCCAAACTCCCCAAAATCCCCCAAACCCCCCAGAACTCCCCCAAAATCTCCCCAAATCCCCAAAAACTCCTCAACATCCCCTAAAGCCCCCAAATAATCCCCTCTAAATCCCCCCCAAACTCCCCTCAAAATCCCCTCGCGAACTCCCCAAAATCCCTTCAAAATCCCTCCAACATCCCCAAAATCCCCTGAAACCCCCCAGAACTCCCCAAATCCCCCAAAATCCTCTCGAACACCCCAAAATCCCCCAAATCCCCAGAACTCCCCAAAACTCCCTGAAATCCACCCAAAACTCCCCAAAATCCTCCTGAAATCCACCCCAAAACTCCCCCAAACTCCCCCAAGAACTCCCCCAAACCCCCAAAATCTCCCGAAACCCGCCCAGAACTCCTCAAAATCTCCCCAAAGCCACTCCAGAACTCCTCGAACTCCCCAACTCCCCCAAATCCCTCTAAACTCCCCCAAGCTCCCCCAAACTCCCCAAACTCCCCCAAACCCCCAACCCCCAAAATCTCCTCAAACCCGCCCAGAACTCCTCAAACTCCCCAAAATCCCCCAATCCCCCAAAATCCCCCGAACACTCCTTAAAATCCCCCCAAAATCCCCTCTGAAATTCCTCAGACCTCCCAAAATCCCCTAAAATCCCCCAAATCCCCAGAACTCCCCAAAATCCCCTGAAATCCACTCAAAACTCCCCAAAATCCCTGAAATCCCCAAACCCCCAAAATTCCACTAAATCCCCTAAACCCCCAAAATCCCCCAAAATCCCCAGAACTCCCCAAAATCCTCCTGAAATCCACCCAAAACTCCTTAAACTCCCCAAAATCTCCTCGAAACCCCCCAGAACTCCCCCAAACTCCCCAAACTCCCCAAACCCCCCAAACCCCTAAAATCTCCCCCAAACCCCTAAAATCCCCCAAACCCGCTCACCGGCCGGCGGCGCTGCTGCGCGGGCCCCGCCCCAGCACGGGCGTGGCCGGACGCTGCGGCCCTCGAAGGTGGAGGCGCTGCAGGGCAGCGTGCGCGCGGGGCTGCGGCGGGAGCGAAGCGGGATGGGGATAAATGGGATTGGGGAAAATAAATGGGATTGGGAATAAATAAATGGGGTTTTGGGGAATAAATGGGATTGGGAATAAATGGGATTGGGGATAAATGGGATTGGGAAATAAATGGGATTGGGAATAAATGGGATTGGGAATAAATGGGAATTTGGGAATAAATGGGGTTGGGGAATAAATGGGATTGGGAAAATAAATGGGGTTGGGAATAAATGGGAATTTGGGGAAAATAAATGGGATTGGGAATAAATGGGGTTTGGGAATAAATGGGATTGGGAATAAATGGGATTGGGAATAAATGGGGTTGGGGACTAAATGGGGTTTGGAGTAATGGAATTTGGGGAAATAAATGGGGTTTGGGGAAATAAATGGGGTTTGGGGAAATAAATGGGGTTTGGGAATAAATGGGAATTTGGGGAATAAATGGGATTTGGGGAATAAATGGGGTTTGGGGAATAAATGGATTTGGGGAATAAATGGGGTTTGGGAATAAATAGGATTTGGGGAAATAAATGGGGTTTGGGGATAAATGGGATTGGGGAATAAATGGGGTTGGGGAATAAATGGGATTGGGGAATAAATGGGATTTGGGGAATAAATGGGATTGGGGAATAAATGGGATTGGGAATAAATGGGGGTTTGGGGAATAAATGGGGTTGGGAATAAATGGGGTTTGGGGAATAAATGGGATTGGGGAATAAATGGGATTGGGAATAAATGGGGTTTGGGGAAAATAAATGGGAATTGGGAAATAAATGGGATTTGGGAAAATAAACGGGATTTGGGGAAATGGGGTTTGGGGAAATAAATGGGATTTGGGGAAAATAAATGGGATTTGGGGAATAAATGGGGGTTGGGGAATAAATGGGGATTTGGGGAATAAATGGGGTTGGGGAAATGGGGTTTGGGAAATAAATGGGGTTTGGGAAATAAATGGGAATTTGGGGAATAAATGGGATTTGGGGAAATAAATGGGGTTGGGGAAATAAATGGGAATTTGGGGAATAAATGGGATTTGGGGAATAAATGGGGTTGGGGAATAAATGGGGTTTGGGAAATAAATGGGATTTGGAGTAATGGGATTTGGGGAAAATAAATGGGGTTGGGAATAAATGGGGTTTGGGGAAATAAATGGGGTTTGGGGAAAATAAATGGCAATTGGGAAATAAATGGGATTTGGGAAATAAATGGGATTTGGGAAATAAATGGGGGTTGGGGGAAATGGGGTTTGGGAAAAATGGGATTTGGGGAAAATAAACGGGAATTTTGTGAAAATGGGATTTGGGGAAATGGGATTTGGGGAAAATGGGATTGGGGAAAATGGGAATTTGGGAAAATGGGAATTTGGGAAAATGGGGTTTGGGGAAAATTTGGAAAAATGGGAATTTGGGAAAAAATGGGTTTTGGGGAGAAATGGGATTTGGGAAAAAATGGGATTTGGGAAAATGGGATTTGGGGAAAATGGGATTTGGGGAAAATAAACGGGAATTTTGGGGAAAAAAAGGGTTTGGGAAAAATAAACGGAATTTTGTGAAAATGGGAATTGGGGAAATGGGATTTGGGAAAATGGGAATTGGGGAAAATGGGATTTGGGGAAAATAAATGGGATTTGGGGAAAAAATGGATTTAGGGGGAAAAAATTGGGAATTTTGGGGAAAAAATGGAATTCGGGGAAATGGGATTTGGGGAAAAGTGGGGATTTGGCAAAAAATAAATGGGAATTTTGGGGAAAATAAATGGGAATTTTGGGGAAAAAATAGGAATTTAGGGGAAAAAATGGGATATTGGGAAAAAGAAAAGGGAATTGGGGGAAAAAATGGATTTAGGGTGAAAAAATTGGGAATGTTGAGGAAAAATGGGATTTGGGGAAAAAATGGGATTTGGGGAAAAGTGGGATTTGGGGAAAAATGGGATTTGGAAAAATAAATGGGAATTTTGGGGGAAAATGGATTTAGGGGAAAAAGGATTTTGAGAGAAAAAAGAGATTTTGGGAAAAATGGGATTTGGGGAAAATGGGAATTGGGGGAAATGGGATTTGGGGAAAATGGGATTTGGGAAAAAAATGGGGAAAAATGGGATTTGGGAAAAAATGGGTATTTTGGGGGAAAATGGATTTAGGGGGAAAATGGGATTTTGAGAGAAAAAAAGAGATTTTGGGAAAAATGGGATTTGGGGAAAATGGAATTGGGAAAAATGGGAATTTTGGGGAAAAAATGGGATTTTTTGGGAAAAATGGGATTTGGGAAAAAATGGGATTTTGGGGAAAAGTGGGATTGGGGAAAATGGGATTTGGGAAAAAGTGGGAATTTGGGAAAAAATGGGATTTGGGGAAAATGGGATTTGGGGAAAATGGGATTTGAGAAAAAATGGGAATTTGGGAAAAATGGGATTTTGACGAAAAATGGGATTTGGGAAAAATAAATGGGAATTGGGGAAAAATGGATTTAGGGGGAAAAAATTGGGAATTTTGGGGAAAAGGGAATTTTGGGAAAAAATGGGAGTTTGGGGAAAATGGGATTTGGGGAAAAAATGGGAGTTTAAGGGGGAAATGGGATTTTTGGGGAAAAGAAAATGTGATTTTGGGGGAAAGGAAAAGGGATTTTTTGGAGAAAATGGGATTTTTGGGGGAAAAGGGATTTTTGGGGGAAAATTGGGATTTTTGGGGGGAAATTGGGAATGTTTTGGGGGAAATTGAAATTTTTCGGGGGCAAAAGGGATTTTTAGGGGGGAAAAACTGAAATTATTGGGGGAAGGAAATTGGGATTTTTGGAGGGATTAAAAAGATTTTTTAGGTAGATAAAAGGGTTTTTAGGATATAAAAGGGATTTTTGGGGATAAAAACGATTTTTTAGGGGAATAAAAGATATTTTAGGGAACAAAAATACTTTTTTAGGGGAATAAAAGGGTTTTTTAAAGGAAATACAGAGAATTTTTGGGGAAGAGCAGAACTTTTTGGGGGAAATAAATGATATTTTGGGGAAATAAAGGATTTTTTAAGGGAATAAAAGGATTTTTTTGGGGGGAATTAAAGGATATTTCAGAGAATTAAAGAATCTTTTAGTGAAATAAAGAATATTTTAGAGAAACAAAGGATATTTCAGGAGAATAAAGGATTTTTTAGGGAAACAAAAAAATTTTTTTTAGGGAAATAAAGGATTTTTTTGGGGGAAATAAAAAATATTTTAGAGAAATAAAAGATATTTTAGGGAATTAAAGGATATTTTAAGGAAATAAAAGATATTTTATGGAAATAAAGAATATTTTAAGGGAATTAATGGATATTTTACAGAAATAAAAAAAAAAATTAGGGGAATAAAGGATTTTTTTGGGGGAACTAAAGGATATTTTATGTAAATAAAGAATATTTTAGGGAAATAAAGGATATTTTAGAGGAATAAAAAAAATTTTAGGAGAACAAAGAGTTTTTTTGGGGGAATTAAATGATCTTTTAGGGAAATAAAAGATTTTTTAGGGAAATAAAGGATTTTTTAGAGTAGAAAAGGGTTTTTTTGGGGGGAAAAAGGATATTTTAGGGAAATAAAGCATCTTTTAGGGAAATAAAGAATTTTTTAGGAGAATAAAAGGTTTTTTTGTGGGAATTAAAGAATATTTTAGGGAAATAAAGGGTATTTTAAGGGAATAAAGGGTTTTTTTGAGGGAATTAAAGGATATTTCAGGGAAATAAAGGATATTTTAATAGAATAAAGGGTTTTTTGAGGGAATTAAAAAATATTTTAGGGGAATAAAGGGTTTTTTTGGGGAGAATTAAAGGATATTTTAGGAGAACAAAGGATTTTTTTAGGGGAAATAAAAGGTTTTTTAGGGAAATAAAGGGTTTTTTTGGGGGAATTAAAGGGTATTTTAGGGGAATAAAGGGGATTTGGGGGGAAAATAAATGATATTTTAAGGGAATAAAGGAGTTTTTTGAAGGAATTAAAAGATATTTTAGGGAAATAAAGGATATTTTAAGGGAATAAAGGGTTTTTTTGGGGGAATTAAAGGATACTTCAGGGAATTAAAGGATATTTTAGCAAAATAAAGGATATTTTAAGGGAATAAAGGATATTTTGGGGGAATTAAAGGATGTTTTAGGCAATAAAGGCTATTTTAGGGAATTAAAGGATATTTTAGGGGAATAAAGGGTTTTTTTGGGGAAATTAAAGGACATTTAAGGGAATAAAAGGGTTTTGGGGAGAATTAAAGGATATTTTAGGAGAACAAAGGATTTTTTTAGGGGAAATAAAAGTTTTTTTAGGGAAACAAAGGGTTTTTTTGGGGGAATTAAAGGGTATTTTAAGGGAATAAAGGGGATTTTGGGGGAAAATAAATGATATTTCAAGGGAATAAAGGAGTTTTTTGAGGGAATTAAAAGATATTTTAGGGAAATAAAGGATATTTTAAGGGAATAAAGGGTTTTTTTGGGGGAATTAAAGGATACTTCAGGGAATTAAAGGATATTTTAGCAAAATAAAAGATATTTTAAGGGAATAAAGGATATTTTGGGGGAATTAAAGGATGTTTTAGGCAATAAAGGCTATTTTAGGGAATTAAAGGATATTTTAGGGGAATAAAGGGTTTTTTTGGGGAAATTAAAGGACATTTAAGGGAATAAAGGGGGTTTGGGGAGAATTAAAGGATATTTTAAGAGAATAAAGGATTTTTTTGGGAGAAATAAAAGATTTTTTAGGGAAATAAAGGAGTTTTTGGGGGGAATTAAATGACATTTTAAGGGAATAAAGGGGTTTTTGGGGGGAATTAAAGGATATTTCAGGGAATAAAGCATATTTTAGCAAAATAAAGGATATTTTAAGAAAATAAAGCATATTTTAAGGGAATAAAAGAGTTTTTTGGGGGAATTAAAAGATATTTTAGGGAGATAAAGGATATTTTAAGGGAATAAAGGGGTTTTTGGGGGAAAATAAAGGGTTTTTTTGGGGGAAATAAAGGACATTTTAAGGGAATAAAGGAGTTTTTGAGGGAGATAAAAGATTTTTTAGGGAAATAAAGGTTTTTTTGGGGGGAAATAAATGATATTTAAAGGGAATAAAGGAGTTTTTTGAGGGAATTAAAAGATATTTTAGGGAAATAAAGGATATCTTAAAAGAATAAAGGATATTTTTGGGGGAATTAAAAGATGTTTTAGGCAATAAAGGCTATTTTAGGGAATTAAAGGATATTTTAGGTGAATAAAGGGGTTTTTGGAGGGAATAAATGATATTTTAAGAGAATTAAAGGATATTTTTGGGGGAATTAAAGGATGTTTCAGGTAAATAAAGGATATTTTAGTTAAATAAGGAATATTTTAGGTGAATAAAGGATTTTTGTCACACCCACCTGGCGGGGCTGGCCAGCGACCGGTTTTTGGGGGAATTAAAGGATATTTTAAGGGAATAAAGGGGTTTTTGGGGAGAATTAAAGGATATTTCAGGTAAATAAAGGACATTTTAAGGGAATAAAGAATATTTTCGGTCAATAAAGGACATTTTGTCACACCCACCTGGCGGGGCTGGCCAGCGAGCCGGTTTTTGGGGAGAATTAAACGATATTTTTGAGGGAATTAAAGCATGTTTTTGGGGGAATTAAAGGATATTTCAGTTAAATAAAGAATATTTTCGGTGAATAAAGGCTATTTTGTCACACCCACCTGGCGGGGCTGGGCAGCGAGCCGGTTTTTGGGGGAATTAAAGGATATTTTTGGGGGAATTAAAGGATATTTTTGTGGGAATTAAAGGATGTTTCAGGTAAATAAAGGATATTTTAGTTAAATAAGGGATATTTTAGGTGAATAAAGGATATTTGGCACACCCACCTGGCGGGGCTGGCCAGCGAGCTGGTTTTTGGGGGGAATTAAAGGATATTTTTGGGGGAATTAAAGGATATTTCAGTTAAATAAAGGATATTTTCGGTGAATAAATTATTTTGTCACACCCACCTGGCGGGGCTGGCCAGCGAGCTGCGGCGCCTGGCGGCGCCTCGGGCTCCAGGGCGGGGGAGGGGCCGGCGCTCGGGGCTGCTGGAGCCCGCCCGGGGGGGAGGGAGCGGCCCAAGGGGGGCTTGGGGGCAGCGCTCCTGGGGAGGGAGACACGGGGGGTCAGGGGCACCCTGGGGGCAGGTAGCGCCCCAGGTGCTCAGGTAGCACCTCCCAGAATCAGACAGGTGTTCAGGAACCTTCCCCAGGTGCCCAGGTAGCCCCCCAGGTGTCCAGGTAGCCCACCCCAGACTGACACAGGTATCCAGGTAGCCCCTCAGGTGCCCAGGTAGCCCCCCAGGTGCTCAGGTAGCCCCCAGGTAACCAGGTAGCCCCCAGGGTCAGACAGGTATCCAGGTAGCCCCCAATGCCCAGGTAGCCCCCAGGTGCTCAGGTAGCTGCTCAGGTAGCCCCCTAGCCCCTAAGGTAGCCCCCAAGGTACCCAGGTAGCCCCCAGGTGCTCAGGTAGCCCCCAGCCCCCAGGTAGCCCCCAGGTATCCAGGTAGCCCCCAGGTGCTCAGGTAGTCCCCCAAGTAGCCCCCAGCCCCCAGGTAGCCCCCCAGGTGCTCAGGTAGCCCCCAAGTAGCCCCCAGCCCCCAGGTAGCCCCCCAGGTAGCCTGCCAGCCCCCAGGTGCTCAGGTAGTCCCCAGGTAGCCCCAGCCCCCCAGGTGCCCCCTCACCGTTCTCCAGCGCGGCAGGTCGCACAGGGAGCCGTTCTCATCTGGGGGTCACACGGGAGGGGTCAGAGCTGGGACCCCCAAACTGCCCCCCAAAACCCCAAAAACCCCAAAGAACCCAAAAACCCCCAAACCCCCAGACCCACAAAACACCCCCAGACCCCTGGAACCCCGAGGACCCATCAAAGCCCTGAGAACCCCTAGACCTCGTTATCCCCCCAGACCCCCAAGGGACCCCAGACCTCCCAAGAACCCCCAGACCCTTTTTCCCCCAGACCCTTTTCCCCCAGACCTTTTTCCCTCTAGACCCTTTTTGCCCCCAGACCCCTTTTCCCCAGACCCTTTCCCAGACCCTTTTCCCTCAGACCCTTTTTCCCCAAAACCCCTAAGAACCCCCAGACTCTTTTTCCCCAGACCCTTTTTCCCCCAAATCCCCAAGAACCCCTCGACCCTTTTCCCCCAGACCCTTTCCCCCAGACCCTTTTTCCTCAGACCCTTTTCCCCAGACCCTTTTTGCCCCCAGACCCTTTTTCCCCAGACCCTTTTCCCCCAGACCCTTTTCACCCCAGACCCCCAAGAACCCCTAGACCTCCAAAACCCCCAGACCCATTTTCCCCGAGACCCTTTTCCCCAGACCCTTTCCCCAGACCCTTTTGCCCCCAGACCCTTTTCCCCAGACCCTTTATCCCCAGACCCTTTTGCCCCCAGACCCTTTCCCCAGACCCTTTTCCCCATATCCTTCCCCCAGACCCTTTTTACTCCCCACACTCTTTTTCCCCAAACCCCTAAGAACCCCCAGACTCTTTTTCCCCAGACCCTTTTTCCCCCAAATCCCCAAGAACCCTCGACCCTTTTCCCCCAGACCCTTTCCCCCAGACCCTTTTTCCCCAGACCCTTTTCACCCCAGACCCCCAAGAACCCCTAGACCTCCAAAACCCCCAGACCCATTTTCCCCAGACCCGTTTTCCCAGACCCTTTTCCCCCATACCCTTTTTCCCCCAAACCCTTACCCCCAGACTCCCAAGAACCCCCAGACCCTTTTCCCCCAGACCCCTTTTATCCCCCAGACCCTCTTCCCCCAGACCCTTTCCCCCAAACCCCTGAGAACCCCTAAACCCTTTCTCCCTAAACCCTTTCTCCCCTAGACCCTTTATCCCCAGACCCTTTCCCCAGACCCTTTTCTTCCAAACATCCAAGAACCCCCAGACCCTTTTCCCCAGAAACCTTTTTCCCCAGACCCTTTTCCCCAGACCCTTTTGCCCTCCAGACCCTTTTCCCCCAAACCCCTTTTATCCCCCAGACCCTTTTCCCCATACCCTTTTTCCTCAGACCCTTTTCCCCAGACCCTTTTTCCCCAGACCCTTTTTCTCCCAAACATCCAAGAACCCCCAGACCCTTGAGAACCCCCAGAAACCTTTTCCCCCAGACCCTTTCCCCCCAGACCCTTTTTCCTCCAGACCCTTTTTCCTCCAGACCCTTTTCTTCCAAACATCCAAGAATCCCCAGACCCTTTTCCCCCAGACCCTTTCCCCCAACCCCTGAGAACTCCCTAAACCCTTTCTCCCCCAGACCCTTTCCCCCAGACTCTTTTCCCCATATCCTTCCCCCAGACCCTTTTTTCCCAAACCCTTCCCCCAGACCCTTTTCCCCATATCCTTCCCCCAGACCCTTTTTCCCCAAACCCTTCCCCTCATACCCTTTCCCCATATCCTTCCCCCCAGACCTTTTCCCCTTTTCCTGTCCCCCAGACCTTTTCCCTTTTCCTGCCCCCAGCCCAGCCCTCACCGTGCCCGGGGGCTCCGATCTGGGCCCGCAGCTGCCGCAGCCTCTGCGCGGCCTCGGCCTGGAGCCGCTGCCGCCGGCGCCGCTGCTCGGGCGGCAACCCCGGCACAGCGGCCAAACGGCGCGCGGCCTCCAGCACCTGGGCCTGCACCTGGGCCTGGGCTTGGGCCTGGAGCCGCGCCCGGCACAGCTGGGGGAAAATTATGGGATAAAATTGAGAGAAATGTGGGGAAAATGGGGAAATGGGAAAGGGCCGGGCGGCCTCCAGCACCTGGGCCTGCACCTGGGCCTGGGCCTGGGCCTGGAGCCGCGCCCGGCACAGCTGGGGGAAAATGGGGAAAAATGAGAGAAATGTAGGGAAAATGGGATAAAAGTGAGAGAAATGGGGAAATGGGAAAGGGCCAGGCGGCCTCCAGCACCTGGGCCTGCACCTGGGCCTGGGCCTGGGCCTGGGCCTGGGCCTGGGCCTGGAGCCGCGCCCGGCACAGCTGGGGGGAGAAAATGGGATAAAACTGAGAGAAATGGGGAGAAAATGGGATAAAACTGAGAGAAATGGGGAAATGGGAAAGGGCCAGGCGGCCTCCAGCACCTGGGCCTGCACCTGGGCCTGGGCCTGCGCCTGGGCCTGGGCTTGGGCCTGGAGCCGCGCCTGGCACAGCTGGGGGAAAATTATGGGATAAAACTGAGAGAAATGTGGGGAAAATGGGGAAATGGGAAAGGGCCGGGTGAGCTGCAGCACCTGGGCCTGCACCTGGGCCTGGGCTTGGGCCTGAGCGCGCCCGGCACAGCTGAGGGGAGAAAATGGGATAAAATGGGATAAAACTGAGAGAAATGTGGGGGAAATGGGGAAAAAATTAGGATAAATGTGGAAAAATGGGGAGAAATGGGGAAATGGGAAAGGGCTGGGTGGCATCCAGCACCTGGGCCTGCACCTGGGCTTCACCCAGCACACCATGAGGGGGAAAATACAGGAAAAATGGGAAAATGGGGAGAAATGAGGAGAAAATGAGAGAAATAGGGAGAAGTGTGGGGGAAAATGAGGAAAATGGGGGAAAATGCGGAAAAAATGGGGAGAAATGAGGTAATGGCAAAGGGCTGGGTGCTCTCCAGCAGCTGCACCTGTACATGGGAGAAATGGGGGAAACTGGGAGAAATGAGAGAAATGGAAAAATGGGAAAAATGGGAAAATGGGGAAATGGAGAAAATGGGAAAATGGAGAAAATGAGAAAATGGGAAAAATGGGAAAAATGGGAAAAATGGGGAAATGGGGAAATGGGGATAATGGGAAAATAGAGAAAATGGGGATAATGGGAAAATGGGGAAAATGGAGAAAATGGGAAAATGGGGAAAATGGGAAAATGGGAAAATGGGGAAAGCGGGAAAATGGGAAAAATGGGGAAATGGGAAAATGGAGAAACTGGGAAAATGGGAAAATGGGAAAAATGCAGGAAAGGGAGAAATGGGAATGGGGGAAACAGTGAAAATGGGAGAAATGGGGAAAATGGGGAGTTGGGAATGGGGATGGGGGACAAGGGAAGGGGGAAATGGGGACACCTTGGGGACACCTTGGGGACACCTTGGGGACACCTTGGAGCCCAGGGGACACCGTGGGGACAATCACAGGGACACCATGGGGACACCATGGGGACACCACAGGGTATGGGGACACCTTGGAGCCCAGGGGACACCGTGGGGATACCTTGGGGACACCTTGGGGACACCTTGGGGACACTTAGGGACACTTGGGGACGTACCAGAGCGTGTGGGGACCCGCTTAGGACGTCGGGGTCCCCGAGTGACACACGGGGGACGGGAGCCACCGGCGGGGTACAGGGGGCCACTGCTGGGGACACACAGGGACATGGGGACACCGTGGGGGACAGGGGGACACGTGGGGACACCGTGGGGACAGGGGCCAACAGGGGACACACAGGGCACAGGGGACACCATGGGGACACCATGGGGACACCACAGGGACACCACAGGGAGGGGGCACCGTGGAGACACCACAGGGAGACCACAAGGGCATGATGGGGACACACAGGGACACCAGGGGACACCATGGGGACACCTTGGGGACACCATAGGGTATGAAAACACCACGGGGACACCATGGGGCCACCACAGGGACATCACAGGGTGTGGGGACACCGTGGGGACACCATGGGGACACTTTGGGGACACCTTGGGGACATTTTGAGGACACCTTGGAGTCACCAAAGGGTATGGGGACACCACGGGGACACCGTGGGGACACCTTGGGGACACCGTGGGGACACCTTGGGGACACTTTGGGGACACTTTGGGACACCATGGGGACACCTTGGGGACACCTTGGGGACACTTTGGGGACACCTTGGGGACACCTTGGGGACACTTTGGGGACACCTTGGGGACACCACAGGGCCACACAAGGAGCGGGGACCACCACGGGGTCTGGTGGCATTGGGGACGGCCACACCCCAGCCCAGAAGGACACTGTGACCTCCCCACCCCCTCATGTCCCCCCTGTCCCCCTCTGTCCCCCCGTCCCCAGACCCACCTCGGGGGTCCCATGGGCTCCGGCGGCGCCGGGCGGGGCTGGGGTCTCGCCCGGGCTCCAGAGGGTACTCGGGGCAGCTTGCCCGTCAGCTCCTGCCAGGGGTCAGCAGGGGTCAGCAGGGGTCAGCAGGGGTCACACAGGGGTCAGCAGGGGTCACACAGGGGTCAGCAGGGGTCACTCAGGGGTCAGCAGGGGTCAGCAGGGGGCACACAGGGGTCAGCAGGGGTCATACAGGGGTCAGCAGGGGTCACACAGGGGTCAGCAAGGGGCAGCAGGGGTCAGCAGGGGTCAGCAGGGGGCACACAGGGGCCAGCAGGGGTCACTCAGGGGTCAGCAGGGGCACACAGGGGTCAGCAGCGGTCAGCAGGGGTCACTCAGGGGTCAGCAGGGGGCACTCAGGGGTCAGCAGGGGTCATTTTGGGGTCCCAGGGTCACCTCAGGGGTCAGCAGGGGTCACACAGGGGTCAGCAGGGGTCACACAGGGGTCAGCAGGGTCATTTTGGGGGTCACTCGGGGTCACTCAGGGTATTCAGGGTGGCTGAGGGTCACAGGGGTGATTCAAGAAAGGGGGTCAGGGTTTTGGGGTCACTCAGGGTCACACAGGGGGTCACTCAGGGTCATTTTGGGGTCACTCAGGGTCACACGGGGGTCACTCAGGGTCACTTTAGGGGTCACCGGGGTCACTCCACGGCCTCCTGCAGGCAGAGGCTGCCGCAGCTCCCGCAGGCGCAGCCCCAGCGCCTGGCGCAGCCTCGCTGGCGCTCCCGCAGCTCCTGCAGCCGCCACGGGCCCCCTGCGACAGGGACAGTCAGGGACAGGGACAGACAGGGGACAGACAGGGACAGACAGGGACACACAGGGACAGCCCTCGCTGGCGCCTCCCCAGACGCTCCTGCAGCCGCCCGCCGGGCCCCCTGCGACAGCGACAGTCAGGGACACACAGGGACACACAGGGACACACAGGGACAGTCAGGACACAGAGGGACACACAGGGACACAGGGACACACAGGGACACACAGGGACACACAGGGACACAAGGGACACACAGGGACAGACAGGGACAGACAGGGACACACAGGGACACAGGGACACACAGGGACACACAGGGACACCCAGGGACACAGGGACACACGGGACACACACAGGGACAGACAGGGGACACACAGGGACACACAGGGACACACAGGGACAGACAGGGACACACAGGGACACACAGGGACACACAGAGACACAGGGACAGTCAGGGACAGACAGGGACACACAGGGACACAGGGACACACGAGGACAGACAGGGACAGTCAGGGACAGACAGGGACACACAGGGACACACAGGGACACACAGGGGACACAGGGACACACAGGGACAGACAGGGACACACAGGGCACACACAGGGGACACACAGGGGACACAGGGACACACAGAGACACACAGGGACAGTCAGGGGACAGACAGGGACACACAGGGACACAGGGACACACAGGGACAGACAGGGACACACAGGGACACAGGGACACACAGGGACAGACAGGGACACAGGGACAGCCCCCGCTGGCGCTCCCGCAGCTCCTGCAGCCGCCCCGCCGGGCCCCTGCGACAGGGGACAGTGAGAGACAGACAGGGGACAGACAGGGACACACAGGGACACACAGGGACAGACAGGGACACACAGGGACACACAGGGACACACAGGGACACACAGGGACACAGGGACACACAGGAACACACAGGGACACACAGGGACAGACAGGGACACACAGGGACACACAGGGACACACAGGGACAGACAGGGACACACAGGGACAGACAGGGACAGGGACAGTGACAGGGACACACAGGGGACACACAGGGACACCCAGGGACACACAGGGACACACAGGGACAGACAAGGACACACAGGGACAGACAGGGACAGACAAGGGACACACAGGGACACACAAAGACAGACAGGGGACACAGAGGGACACACAGGGACACAGGGACAGTTAGGGACACACAGGGACAGACAGGGACAAGGACAGCCAGGGACAGGGACAGACACAGGGTCGGACAAGGGACAGACAAGGGACAGGGACAGACAAGGGAAACCAGGAACAACCAGGGACAGCCAGGGCCATACAGGGACAGGGATGGGACAGTGACACAGGGACAGGGGACAGGGATGGGACAGTCAGGGACAGGGCTGGGACAGGGGACAGGGATGGGACAGTGACACAGGGACAGGGGCAGCCCCTGCCACTCCTGCAGCCGCCCCATGGGACCCCCCTGAGGGGACAGTCAGGGACAGACAGGGACAGGGATGGAGACAGGAGCAGGCACAGGGACAGGGCAGGGACAGGGACAGGTGACAGGGACAGGTGACAGGGACAGGAACAGGTGACAGGGACAGGGCAGGGACAGGGCAGGGGACAGAGGTTGGGGACAGAGGTTGGGCACACCAGGTGCCACCAGGGGTTAGGCACACCAGGTGCCACCAGTGCTGCAGAACTGGGGCAGAATTCGGGGGTTCTGGGGGTTTGGGGACACCGGGGGTGGGGGTGACACCAGGAGGTCCCAGAGCAACAGGGCGGGGACAGGGGACAGGGATGGGGATGGGGACAGGGACAGTGACAGGGACAGTGACAGGGGGACAGTGACAGGGGACAGTGACAGGGGGACAGTGACAGGAGGACAGGGACGGGGACAGGGACACAGGGACAGGACAGGCACAGGGATGGGACACTGACACAGGGACAGGTGACAGGGACACAGCAGGGACAGGGACAAGACACTGGGGGCTGGGGTGGATGGGGCAGGTGACACTCAGGGTGTCCTGAAGCCACCGGAGGTGACAGGGGACAGGCACAGGGATGGGACACAGGACAGGGACAGTGACACGGGGATGGGGACAGGGGAACAGGGGACAGGGCTGGGGACAGAGAAGAGGGACTGGGACAGTGACACAGGGACAAGGGATAGGGACAGGACAGTGACACGGGGACAGTGACACGGGGACAGTGACACGGGAACAGTGACATGGAACAGTGACAGTGACGAACCACGGGGACAGTGACACGGAGACAGTGACAGTGACAACGACAGTGACAGTGACACGGGGACAGTGACAGTGACGGTGACACGGTGACAGTGACACAATGACAGTGACGGTGACACGGGGACAGTGACACAGTGACAGTGACACGGGGACAGTGACAGTGACACGGGACAGTGACAGTGACAGTGACACGGTGGCAGGACGCAAGACAGTGACAGTGACACGGGGACAGTGACAGTGACACAGGGACAGTGACAGTAACAGTGACACGGGGACAGGGACATGGGGACAGTGACAGTGACAGTGAGAGTGACACGATGACAGTGACACAGTGACGGTGACACGGTGACAGTGACAGCAACACGGGGACAGTGACACGGTGACAGTGACAGGTGCGGTACCTGCGGGGCTGTAGGTGCCGGGGGCAGGATGTGACCCCTCACCTCCATCAGCGGGCCCATGGGGGCTGGGGGCAGAGCCGGGTCAGGGGTCACAGCCGGGTCAGGGGTCACAGCCGGGTCAGGGGTCAGAGACGGGTCAGGGGTCACAGCTGGGTCAGGGGTCACAGCCGGGTCAGAGGTCACAGCCGGGTCAGGGGCAGAGACGGGTCAGGGGTCAGAGCCGGGTCAGGGGTCACAGCCGGGGTCAGGGGTCAGATTTGGGGGTCAGGGCCAGATTTGGGGTCAGGGTCAGATCCGGGGTCAGAGGTCAGAACTGGGGTCAGCGCTCGGATTTGGGGTCAGATTTGGGGTCCGGGTCAGATTTGGGGGTCCGGGTCAGATTTGGGGTCAGATTTGGGGGGTCAGGTCAGATTTGGGGTCAGATTTGGGGGTCCGGGTCAGATTTGGGGTCAGATTTGGGGGTCAGGGCTCGGATTTGGGGTCAGGGCTCAGATTTGGGGGGTCCGGGTCAGATTTTGGGGTCAGGGTCAGATTTGGGGGGTCCGGGTCAGATTTGGGGGTCAGGGTCAGATTTGGGGGGTCACGGGTCAGATTTGGGGGGTCCGGGTCAGATTTGGGGGTCAGGGTCAGATTTGGGGGTCACGGGTCAGATTTGGGGTCCCCCCGCCCCTCCTCCCCGTTCCCCTTCCGCCTGCCCCGCCCCTCCCCCCGCCCGGAGCGGCCCCCGACCCCCAAAAACCCCGGGGGGTCCCCAAAATGGCCCTGGGGGTCACGAGGTCACCCGACCCAAACGCGCCCCTCCCCCGGCCGGGACCGGGATCCCACCCTCCCAAAATACCCCGGGGGGTCCAGGGTACCCCGCCCCCCAAAAGGACCCCGAAATCCGCGGTGCCCCCAAAAGGGACACGGGGCGCCCCTCCCAAAATAACCCGGGGGGTCCCGGGTTCGCCCCCGCCCCAAAAACCCCCAAAGGGACACGGGGCGCCCCTCCCAAAATAACCCGGGGGTCCCGAGGTTCACCCCCGCCCCCAAAAACCCCCCAAAAGGGACACGGGGGCGCCCCCTCCCAAAATAACCCGGGGGGGTCCCGGGGTTCGCCCCACCCCCAAACCCGGACCCGGGCGCGGCCCCTCCCCTCCGGCCCGACCCCACCCTCGGCCCCGTTTTTGGGGCGGGGGATCCCAAACGCCCCCGCCCCTCCCCAGCTCCGTACCTGTTCCGGGGGGAGGGGTCGCGGCCCGGGGGCTCCGCGCGGGTGGGGGAGGGGCAGGGAGGGAAGGGTCTCAGCCCCGCCCCCGGGGAGTCGCAGCGGGTCCCCGCCCCCCGGGGAGTCGCGTTCGGGGTTTTTTTTGGGGGGGGTCGCGCTCGGGGCCTGGCGGGAGCGCGGCCGGGAGTCAGGGTCCCCCTGCGCGTCCCCCTCCCCCGCCCGCCCCGCCACGTCACTTCCGGCGCCGCCCCTCCCCCGCGCTCCCCGCCCCCGCCCCTCCCCCGCGCTTCCGGCCGAGGCCCCGCAGCCCCGACAGGACCCCCCGAACGCGGGACCCCCCCAAAAACGGGACCCCACCCCCCCTTAGAACAGGGACACCCCGGGGAATTTTGGGGAGGGATCCCCACGCGCCCCTCCCTCCCCCGCCCGGAACTCCGCGGGGTTTGGGGCAGGTCGGGCCGCGCAGGACCCGCCGTAGGACCCCCCAAATTCCATAGAGACCCCCAAATTCCATAGAGACCCCCAAATTCCATAGAGACCCCCCGAATCCCATAGAGACCCCCCAAATCCCATAGAGACCCCCACCCAAATTCCATAGAGACCCCCCGAATTCCATAGAGACCCCCAAATCCCATAGAGACCCCCAAATCCCACCGACCCCCAAATCCCATAGAGACCCCCACCCAAATTCCATAGAGACCCCCCAAATCCCATAGAGACCCCCACCCAAATTCCATAGAGACCCCCAAATCCCATAGAGACCCCCCAAATCCCATAGAGACCCCCCAAATTCCATAGAGACCCCCCAAATTCCATAGAGACCCCCGGCCCACTGACCCCCCCTGCCCTATAGAGAGACCCCCGACCCATTTGGGGCTTCCTGCCCTATAGGGACCCCTCCCAAGGACCCCCGCCCCATAGAGACCCCCGACCCATTTGGGACCCCCCTCTGCCCTATAGGGACCCCCCAATCCCATAGAGACCCCCACCCCATTAGGGACCCCCCACCCATTAATCCCCCCTGCCCTATAGGGACCCCCACCCCCCATTAGGGACCCCCACCCCATTAGAGACCCCCCACCCCATTAACCCCCCGGGACCCCCCGAGCGCCGCCGTGGGGCGGGGGGTTGAGAACGATATCCCGAGGGGGCCCCGCGCCCGCGCCCCCCAGGCCCCCCGCGGTGCTGGTGCTGCTGGAGGGCCGAGCGCCCCGAGAGCCTGCGGCTGCTCAGGTGGGGGGAAATGGGGAGGGTCCTGGGGATTGGGGGTGATTTGGGAGGTTTGGGGGGTTCCAGGGGGTTTGGGGGAGTCCTAGGGGATTGGGGAGGAGATTTGGGAGTTTGGGGGCTCCCAGAGGGGGTTTAGGGGGAGCCAGGGGGTTTAGGGGAGATTTGGGGGTTTGGGGGGTCCCAGGGGGGTTTGGGGGGCAGATTTGGGAGTTTTGGGGGTCCCAGGGGATTGGGGGGGTTTGGGGGTCCTAAGGGATTAGGGAGGAGAGATTTGGGAGTTTGGGGGTCCCATGGGGGGTTGGGGGGTTTGGGGGGTCCCAGGGGGTTTAGGGGGTCCTAAGGGGGATTGGGGGGGTCCTAAGGGGATTGGGGGGCAGATTTGGGAGTTTTGGGGGGTCCCAGGGGAGTTTTGGGGGGTCCCAGGGGGGATTGGGGGGGTTTGGGGGGGTCCTAAGGGGATTGGGAGGGGAGATTTGGGGGTCCCATGGGGTTTGGGGGGGGGCAGGGGGGTTTAGGGGGTTTGGGGGGTCCCAGGGGGGTTTGGGGGGTTTGGGGGTTCCCAAAGGGGGGTTTAGGGGGTCCTAAGGGGGGTTTGGGGGGGGTCCCAGGGGGGGGTTTGGGGGGGCAGATTTGGGAGATTTGGGGGGTCCCAGGGGGTTTTGGGGGGTCCCAGGGGGGTTTGGGGGAGGGCAGGGGGTTTGGGGGGCAGATTTGGGGGGTTTGGGGGGGGGTCCCAAAGGGATTTGGGGGGTCTCAGGGGATTTCGGGGGCCCCGGGGGATTTTTGGGGAGGCTTTGGGGGGTCCCGAGGTGGTTTGGGAGGATTTTGGGGACCCCCGAGGGTTTGGGGGGCTGGGAATTGGGGGGTCGCGGTGGGGGGGGGGCAGGGGGTGTTTGGGGGGGGGGTCCCAAGGGAATTGGGAGGGGATTTGGGGGTCCCAGAGGGTTTGGGGGGGGCTCTCAGAGGGGTTTGGAGGTGAATTTGGGGTCCCGGCGTGAATTTTGGGGGGTCCCAGGGGGTCTCAGGGTTAATTTGGGGTCCTTGTCTGTATTTGGGGGTCTCAGGTTAAATTTTGGGGGTCCCCGAGTTAATTTGGGGGTCCTAGGGTTAATTTTGGGGTCCCTGTCTGTATTTTGGGGGTCTTTGGGTTAATTTTGGGGGTCTCAGGGTTAATTTTGGGGGTCCCTGGGGGTCTCAGGGTTAATTTTGGGGTCCCCGGGTTAATTTTAGTCCCGGGTTAATTTTGGGGGTCCCTGTCTGTATTTTGGTGTCCCGGATTAATTTTGGGGTCCCGGGTTAATTTTGGGGGTCCTTGTCTGTATTTGGGGGTCCCTGGGGGTCTCAGAGTTAATTTTGGGGTCCCGGTTGATTTTGGGGTCCCCGGGTTGATTTTGGGCTCCCGGCTGATTTTGGGGTCTCAGAGTTAATTTTGGGGTCCCTGTCTGTATTTTGGGGTCCCGGGTTAATTTTGGGGTCCCGGGTTAATTTTGGGGGTCCCTGTTGATTTTGGGGTCCCGGATGATTTTGGGGTCCCTGTCTGTATTTTGGAGTCCCGGATTGTTAATTTTGGGGTCCCGGGTTAATTTCGGGGTCCCCGCTGATTTTGGGGGTCCCGGGTTGTTAATTTGGGGGTCCCTGTGTATTTGGGGGTCCCGGGTTGTTGATTTCGGGGTCCCGGCTGATTTTGGGGTCCCTGCCTGTATTTGGGGTCCCTGTGTGTATTTGGGGGGTCTCAGAGTTAATTTTGGGGTCCCGGGTTAATTTCAGGGGTCCCGGGTTGTTAATTTTGGGGTCTCAGGGTTAATTTTGGGGGTCCCTGTCTGTATTTCGGGGTCCCCGGGTTGTTAATTTTGGGGTCCCTGTGTATTTCGGGGGTCCCGGGTTAATTTCAGGGGTCCCTGTCTGTATTTGGGGTCTCAGGGTTAATTTTGGGGTCTCGGCTGATTTCGGGGTCCCGGGTTGATTTTGGGGGTCCCTGCCTGTATTTTGGGGTCCCGGTTGATTTTGGGGGGTCCCGGGTGGATTTTGTGGTCCCGGGTTGGTAATTTTGGGGTCTCAGGGTTAATTTTGGGGTCCCGGGTTAATTTTGGGGTCCTGGGTTGTTAATTTTGGGGTCCCTGTCTGTATTTTGGGGTTCCGGCTGATTTTGGGGTCCCTGTCTGTATTTTGGGGTCCCGGCTGATTTTGGGGTCCCGGCTGATTTCGGGGGTCCCGGGTTGTTAATTTTGGGGGTCCCGGGTTGTTAATTTTGGGGTCCCGGGTTAATTTCGGGGGTCCCGGGTTAATTTTTGGGGTCCCGGGTTGTTAATTTCGGGGTCCCTGGTTAATTTTGGGGTCCCTGGGTTAATTTTGGGGTCTCAGGGTTAATTTTGGGGGTCCCTGTCTGTATTTGGGGTCCCGGGTTGTTAATTTTGGGGTCTCAGGGTTAATTTTGGGGTCCCGGGTTAATTTTGGGGTCCCGGGTTGTTAATTTTGGGGTCCCGGGTTGATTTTGGGGTCCCTGTGTATTTTGGGGTCCCGGGTTGTTAATTTTGGGGTCCCGGGTTGTTAATTTTGGGGTCCCTGTTGATTTTGGGGTCCCCAGGCCGCTTCGCTGCTCCCCCGAGTCCGGGATCGAGGCCGACATCGAGTGGGACCCGGCGGGGGAGGGCACCCCGGGGGACCCCCCGAGCGGGGACCCCCAAACCCGGGACCCCAAACCCGGGACCCCCAAGCGACCCCCGGGCCCTTCTACTGCCTCAAGAGCCAGCCCCTGCCCCCCAGGTACGGCCCTCCCCAAATTCTGCTCCCCAAATTCTGCTCCCCAAACCCCAAAATCCCCCTCAAAATCCTCCAAAATCCCCCACCCCAAATTCTGCACCCCAAATTCTGCTCCCCAAATTCTGCTCCCCAAATCCCCTCCCCAAATCCCCCAAAATCCCCACCCCAAATTCTGCACCCCAAATTCTGCTCCCAAATCCCCCTCCCCAAATCCCCGAAAATCCCCCACCCCAAAATCCCCCTCCCCAAATTTTGCACCCCAAATTCTGCTCCCCAAACCCCCAAAATCCCCCTCAAAATACCCCCAAAATCTCCCACCCCAAATTCTGCACCCCAAATCCCTTCCCCAAATCCCCCAAAATCCCCAAAATCCCCCACCCCAAAATCCCCTTCCCAAATTCTGCACCGCAAATTCTGCACCCCAAATCCCCCAAAATCCCCCACCCCAAAATCCCCCAAAATGCCCCACCCCAAAATCCCCTTCCCAAATTTTGCACCCCAAATTCTGCTCCCCAAATTCTGCACCCCAAATCCCCTTCCCCAAATCCCCCAAAATCCCCCACCCCAAAATTCCCCTGCCCTGAGCCCCCCACCCCAAATCCCCCCAGATCTTCCTGGTTTGAGCCCCCAGATTTTCCCCAAACCCTCTCAGGACCCCTTTCCCACCCCCCAGCTGTCCCCCCAAATTCCCTAAACTCCCCAAACTCCCCCAAATCCCCCCAGACCCCCCCAGACCCTCTCAGGCCCCCTTCCCTCCCCACTAACCCTGCCCCCCAGCTCGGAGCCCCCCAAACCCCCAAATCCCCCCCCAGCTGCCCCCAAATCCCCCCAAATCCCCCCCAGACCCTCTCAGGCCCCCTTTCCCCCCCCCATTAACCCCCTGCCCCCCAGCTCGGAGCCCCCCAGGACCATGAGTTCCCCCCAGCTGCCCTCCCCAAGACCTAAACCCCCAAATCCCCCAGACCCCCCAGACCCTCTCAGGCCCCCTTTCCCCCTCCCCATTAACCCCTGCCCCCCCCCCCCAGCTCGGAGCCCCCCAGGACCATGAGCCCCCCAGCTGCCCTCCCCCAAATTCCCTAAACTCCCCCAAATCCCCCCAGACCCCCCAGACCCTCTCAGGCCCCCTTTCCCCCTCCCCATTAACCCCTGCCGCCCCAGCTCGGAGCCCCCCAGCTGCCCCCCAAATCCCCCAAATCCCCTCAAATCCCCAGATCCCCCCAGACCCTCTCAGGCCCCCTTTCCCCTCCCCCATTAACCCCTGCCCCCCAGCTCGGAGCCCCCCAAATCCCCTCAAATCCCCCAGATCCCCCCAGACCCTCTCAGGCCCCTTTCCCCCTCCCCCACTAGACCCCTGCCCCCCCAGCTCGGAGCCCCCCCAAATCCCCCCAAATCTCCCTTAAATTCCCCCAGACCCTCTCAGGCCCCCTTCCCCCTCCCCCATTAACCCCTGCCCCCCCAGCTCGGAGCCCCCCCGCCGCCCCCCCTCCTCGCGGGTGCTGCTGCGGCAGCAGCTGATGCGGGCGCAGGCGCAGGAGCAGGAGCAGAGGGAGAGGAGGGGCGGCCCTAGCGCCCCCGGGCCCCCAGGACCCCGGCCCTCCCCGCCATCGCCGTGGGGGCCCCCGAGCCCCCCATGTGCCCCCCGAGGTGCTCAAGGTGAGCGAGTCCGGGGGGCTTAGAAGGATTTGGGGCTGGGGGGCGTTGAGGGGCACTGAGGAATTGGGGGGTCCAGAGTAAAGAGATTTGGGGGGGGTCCAGAGGATTTGGGGGGTCCAGGGGATTTGGGGGATTTGGGGGTCCAGGAGGATTTGGGGGGCTCTGGGGATGGGGGGATTTGGAGAATTTGGGGCTGGGGGATTTTGGGGGGCACTGAGGAATTGGGGGGTCCAGGGTAAAGAGATTTGGGGGATTTGGGGGGTCCAGGAGGATTTGGGGGGCTCTGGGGATGGGGGGATTGGGGATTTGGGGCTGGGGGGCGTTAGGGGGCACTGAGGAATTGGGGGGTCCAGGGTAAAGAGATTTGGGGGATTTGGGGGTCCAGGGCAGGGGATTTGGGGGGCTCTGGGAATTTGGGAGATTTGGGGCTGGGGGCTTTGGGGGGCACTGAGGAATTGGGGGGAGTCCAGGGCAGGGGGATTTGGGGGATTTGGGGGTCCAGGAGGATTTTGGGGGGCTCTGGGGATGGGGGGATTTGGAGAATTTGGGGCTGGGGGATTTTGGGGGGCACTGAGGAATTGGGGAGGGGTCCAGGGTAAAGAGATTTGGGGGGATTTGGGGGGGGGTCCAGGGGGGATTTGGGGGGCTCTGGGGATTTGGGGGATTTGGGGGATTTGGAGAATTTGGGGCTGGGGGGGCGTTGGGGGGGCACTGAGGAATTGGGGGGGTCCAGGGTAAAGAGATTTGGGGGATTTGGGGGTCCAGGAGGATTTTGGGGGCTCTGGGGATGGGGGGGGATTTGGGGGATTTGGGGCTGGGGGATTTTGGGGGCACTGAGGAATTGGGGGGGGGTCCAGGGTAAAGAGATTTGGGGGGGGGTCCAGGGGATTTGGGGGGTTCCAGGGCAGGGGATTTGGGGGAGCTTTAGGGGTCCAGGAGGATTTGGGGGGTATGATTGGGGGGGTTTGAGGAATTTGGGGCTGGGGGATTTTGGGGGGACACTGAGGAATTGGGGAGGGTCCAGGGTAAAGAGATTTGGGGGTCCAGGAGGATTTGGGGGGGGGACTGGGGGGTTTGGGGGATTTGTGGATTTGGGGGTTTGGGGATTTGGGGATTTGGGGTTTGGGGGTTTGGGGATTTGGGGATTTGGGATTTGGGGATTTGGGACTTGGGGATTTGGGGATTTGGAATTTGGGGGTTTGGGATTTGGGATTTGGGATTTGGGATTTGGGATATGGGGTTTGGGGATTTGGGATTTGGGGATTTGGGATTTGGGGATTTGGGGATTTGGGGATTTGGAGATTTGGGGGTTTGGGGATTTGGGGGTTTGGGGATTTGGGACTTGGGGATTTGGGGATTTGGAATTTGGGGGATTTGGGATTTGGGATTTGGGGATATGGGGTTTGGGGATTTGGGATTTGGGGATTTGGGGTTTGGGGGATTTGAGATTTGAGGATTTGGGGTTTGGGGATTTGGGGATTTGGGGATTTGGGATTTGGGGATTTGGGACTTGGGGATTTGGGGATTTGAATTTGGGGTTTGGGGGTCTGGGGTTTGGGGATTTGGGATCTGGGGATCTGGGGCCTGGGGGATTTGGGGGTCTAGGGCCTGGAGGTCTGGGGTTTGGAGGATTTGGGATCTGGGGGATTTGGGATCTGTGGGATCTGGGATCTGGGAGCTTGTGGATCTGGGGTTAGGATCTGGGGATCTTGGGATCTGGGGGCCTGGGCCTTTTGGAGCTTGGGGGATTTAGGGTTTAGGGGACTTGGGCTTTTGGGGATCTGGGGATTTGGGATCTAGAGATCTGAGGATCTGGGGACTCTGAACCTGGGGGCCTGGGGATCTGGGGGCCTGGGATCTGATGGCCTGATGGTTTGAGGATCTGGGGTTTGGGATTTGTGGATTTGGGGGATTTGGGGTTTTGGGGTTGGGGATTTGGGGGATTTGGGGGTTTGGGATTCGGAATTTGGGGATTTGGGGATTTGTGGATTTGGGATTTGGGGGATTTAGGGGTTTGGAGGTTTGGGATTTGGGGATTTGGGGTTTGGGATTTGGGGATTTGGGATTTGGGGTTTGGGGGATTTAGGGGTTTGGAGGTTTGGGATTTGGGCTTGGGGATTTGGGGATTTGGGATTTGAGATTTGGGGATTTGGGGTCTGGGTCTGGGGTCGCTGAGCCTGGCCCGCAGGTGCAGACGCACCTGGAGAACCCCACCGGTACCACCTGCGGGCGGCGCAGCGGCAGCAGCTGCGGCAGTTCCTGAGCCACGCCCGCGGCCGGGGGCGGGGCCGGCAGCCCTCCCCCGCCCCCCCGAGCCCCCCGCCCAGCCCCCCCCGGCCCTGCTGCACCACGAGAAGGAGGTGAGGGGGAGGTGACGTCACAAAACGGGTCTGTGACGTCATAACGCCGGGTCATGGTGCGGTAAAGGAGGGTGGTGATGTCATACAGGGGCTCCGTGACGTCATAATGGGAGATAAAGGGGAGAGTGACGTCATATAGGAGGGACTGTGATGTTATAAATGGAGATGAAGGGGTGGTGACGTCATATAGAAGGGACTGTGACATCATAAAGGGAGATAAAGGATGGGATAAGGGGTGGTGATGTCATTCAGAGAGTCTGTGATGTCATAAAGGAAGATAAAAGGTGGCATATAGAGTTGGTGATGTCATACAGGGGGGTTTGTGACATCATAATGGGAGGTAATGGAGTGGTGACGTCCTATAGGAGGAACTATGATGTCATAAACACAGATAAAGGTGTGGTGATGTCATATATGTGGTTTGTGATGTCATAAGCAAAGATAAAGATGGGATAAGGAGTGGTGACGTCATTCAGAAGGTCTGTGATGTCATAAAGGGAGGTAAAAGGTGGGATAAAGAGTTGGTGATGTCATAAAATTGGTTTGTGATGTCATAATGGGAGATAAAGGGGGTGGTGACGTCATAAAAGAGGGACGGTGATATCATAAAGGGAGGAAGAGGAGTGGTGATGTCATAAAAGATGTTTGTGATGTCATCATGAGGGTCCTGACGAGATTGGAGAAGGTGGTGACGTCATAGGCTGTGATGGTGATGTCATAAAAAAGATGAGGGGTGATGATGTCATACAGGGGGATTGTGATGTCATAAAAGAAGAGAGGAGTGGGGTAAGGTGATGTCATGAAATGGCTCTGTGACGTCATGGTGCACATCACTGTGCTGTAAAGGACAGTGATGACGTCATCAGGTGTGATGGCGATGTCATAAGTGGAGATAAAGTATTGGTGACGTCATGCATGGGGAGGCAGTGACGTCATAAACGGAGATAAAGAGTTTGTGATGTCATAAAAGGGCTCTGTGATGTCATAAGGAGGGTCCTGATGTGAGAACAGCTCGTAGTGATGTCATAGGGCACGATGGTGATGTCATAAGTGCAGATAAAGGGTTTATGATGTCATACGGGGAACTGTGACGTCATAAGGAAGGTCCTGATTGGATAAGGCGGCTGGGGATGGGATAGGAGAAGGCGATGGCGTCACACAGTGGATTGATGACATCACACGGGGGTGGTGATGTCACAGAGGACGTGGTGTCTGTGGGGGATGATGTCACACAGGGGTGTGGTTGGTGTCTCATAGCGGTTGGTGATGTCACAAGGTCTCAGTGATGTCACACGGGGTTGATGACATCATGCAGGGATTGATGACGTCTCGTGAGGGGGTTTGATGACGTCACACGAAGGTGTAGATGACATCACGTGGGCGGTGCAGATGACGTTACACGCGGGTTGGTGACGTTTCAAGCGGACAGATGACGTCATAAGGGGTTGATGACATCATATGGGTCTGATGACGTCACGGGAGTTTGATGGCTTCGCTATTGGGGTGTTTATGATGTCATACGGGGTCGATGACGTCACACATGAGTTCGAGGACTTCACAATTGGGGTGTTGGTGACGTCACTCACAAGCCGTTGACGTCACACCCGCCCCGCCTGTGCGCCCCGCAGATCGATGACGTCATCGATGAGATCATCAGCCTGGAGTCGAGCTACGAGGAGCTGCTGAGCTTCGGCCCGGCCGAGGGGCCCCTCCCCCTGCCCAGCACGGTGCGCGGCCCCTTTAAGGGAGGGGGCGGGGCCCGGGCAAACCCCGCCCACGCTGCGGGGTGGGTGTGGCCTGAAGGGGGCGGGGCCCGGGCAAACCCCGCCCATGCTGCGGGGTGGGCGTGGCCTGAAGGGGGCGGGGCCTGGCCCTGATTGATTGATTGATTGACGGGCAGTAAGGGCTGCGGAGGGGCGTGGCCAAAGCGGAATGGGCGTGGCTCTGTGGGCGTGGCCTTGCTTAAATGCAGCCTGAGGTTCGTGGGGCTGGCTGGGCGTGGTCATTGTGGGCGTGGTCACTGTGGGTGTGGTCCGTGGTCAGTGTGGGTGTGGTCAGTGGTCAGTTTGGGTGTGGTCAGTGGCCGGTGATTAGTTTGGGTGTGGTCAGTGTGGTCAGTGTGGTCAGTGTGGTCAGTGGTCAGTGTGGTTACTGGTCAGTGCTCAGTGTGGGTGTGCTCAGTGGCCATTGGTCAGTATGGGTGTGCTCAGTGGTCAGTGGTCAGTGTGCAGTGCTCAGTTTGGGTGTGGTCAGTGCTCAGTGGTCAGTATGGGTGTGGTCAGTGCTCAGTGGTCAGTGTGCTCAGTGGTCAGTTTGGGTGTGCTCATTGCTCTGTACTCAGTACAGGTGTGGTCAGTGCTCAGTGTGGTTACTGGTCAGTGCTCAGTATGGGTGTGGTCAGTGGTCAAAGGTCAGTATGGGTGTGATTAGTGCTCAGTGGTCAGTATGGTCAGAGGTCAGTATGGGTGTGGTCAGTGCCCAGTGGTCAGTGCTCAGTTTGGGTGTGCTCAGTGGTCAGTGTGGTCAGTGCTAGGTTTGGGTGTGGTCAGTGTCCCTCTGGCCGCACTGACCGCTGTCCGCAGCTCCCGGCCGCGCCGCTGCTGGAGGTTTTCAGTGTGCTCAGTGGTCAGTGGTTACTGGTCAGTGCTCAGTGGTCAGTGGTCAGTGTGGTCAGTGCTCAGTGATCAGTGTGGTCACTGGTCACTGCTCAGTGCTCAGTGGTCAGTGTGGTCAGTGGTCAGTGGTCAGTATGGGTTGGTCAGTGGTCAGTGTGGTCAGTGGTCAGTGGTCAGTGTGGTCAGTGGTCAGTGGTCAGTATGGGTTGGTCAGTGGTCAGTGTGGTCAGTGGTCAGTGGTCACTGCTCAGTGCTCAGTGGTCACTGGTCACTGGTAAGTGGTCAGTGGTCAGTGTGGTCAGTTGTCAGTGGTCACTTCTCCGCAGCTCCGGCCCAGCGCCGCTGCTGGAGGTTTTCAGTGTGGTCAGCGCTCAGTGGTCACTGGTCAGTGGTCAGTGCTCAGTGTGGTCAGTGGTCAGTATGGGTATGGTCGGTGGTCAGTGTGGTCAGTGCTCAGTGTGGTCAGTGGTCAGTGTGGTCAGTGGTCAGTGGTCAGTGCTCTGTCCGCAGCTCCCGGCCGCGCCCGCTGCTGGAGGTTTTCAGTGTGGTCACTGGTCAGTATGGGTGTGGTCAGTGCTCAGTGGTTACTGGTCAGTGGTCAGTGGTCAGTGTGGTCAGTGGTCAGCGGTCAGTGGTCAGTGGTCAGTGCTCTGTCCGCAGCTCCGGCCGGCGCCCGCTGCTGGAGGTTTTCAGTGTGGTCACTGGTCAGTATGGGTGTGGTCAGTGCTCAGTGGTTACTGGTCAGTGGTCAGTGTGGTCAGTGGTCAGTGGTCAGTGCTCTGTCCGCAGCTCCCGGCCAGCGCCGCTGCTGGAGGTTTTCAGTGTGGTCAGTGGTCAGTATGGGTTGGTCAGCGGTCAGTGGTCAGTGTGGTCAGTGTGGTCAGTGTGGTCAGTGGTCAGTGCTCAGTGGTTACTGGTCAGTGCTCAGTGGGCAGTATGGGTATGGTCACTGGTCAGTGGTCAGTGGTCAGTGGTCACTGGTCAGTGGTCAGCGGTCAGTGGTTACTGGTCAGTGGTCAGTGGTCAGTGGTCAGTGCTCTGTCCGCAGCTCCCGGCCGCGCCGCTGCTGGAGGTTTTCAGTGTGGTCACTGGTCAGTATGGGTGTGGTCAGTGCTCAGTGGTTACTGGTCAGCGGTCACTGGTCAGTGGTCAGTGTGGTCAGTGGTTACTGGTCAGTGCTCAATGCTCAGTGTGGTCAGTGCTCAGTGCTCAGTGTGGTCAGTGGTCAGTGCTCTGTCCGCAGCTCCCGGCCGACGCTGCTGCTGGAGGTTTTCAGTGTGGTCAGTGTTTAGTGGTCACTGGTCAGTGGTCAGTGGTCAGTGGTCAGTATGGGTATGCTCAGTGGTCACTGGTCAGTGGTCAGTGGTCAGTGTGGTCAGTGGTCACTGGTCAGCGGTCAGCGGTCAGCGGTCAGTGCTCTGTCCGCAGCTCCCGGCCGCCGCTGCTGGAGGTTTTCAGTGTGGTCAGTGCTCAGTGGTTACTGGTCAGTGGTCAGTATGGGTATGGTCAGTGGTCAGTGTGGTCAGTGGTCAGCGGTCAGTGCTCTGTCCGCAGCTCCGGCCGCGCCGCTGCTGGAGAGTTTTCAGCCCGCCCAGGGCGGGAGAGCAGCTCCTACCCGGCCGAGCTGCCGCGGGTCAAGAACGAGCTCTCGGGTACGGGGGCTGGGGGGTGGGGAGGGGTCCCTGGGGGGCTGAGGGGGTGGGGAGGGGTCCCTGGGGGCTGGGGAGGGGGTCCCTGGGGGGTCCCTGAGGGGTAAAAGGGCAAGGGGAAGGGTCCTTGAGGGGTTTTGGGGGAATAAAAGGGGTTGGGGGGTCCCTGGGGGTAAAAATGGGGGAAAGGGTCCCTGGGGGGCTGGGGGGGTCTCCGGGGGGCCCTGGGGTGGGAGAGGTCCCTGGGGGGTCCCTGAGGGGTCAAAGGGCAAGGGAAGGGTCCTTGAGGGGGGTTTTGGGGGGAATAAAAGGGGTTGGGGGGGTCCCTGGGGGGGGTAAAAATGGGGAAAGGGTCCCTGGGGGGCTGGGGGGGTCTCGGGGGCCCTGGGGTGGGAGGGGTCCCTGGGGGTCCCTGAGGGGGTCAAAGGGCAAGGGGAGGGGTCTCTGGGGGTGTTTTGGAGGGTTCCCCATTTGGGGAGGGGTCCCTGAGGAGGTTTTGGGGGTCGCTCTGGCGGGGAGGGGTCTCTGGGGGTGTCTTGGGGGGTCCCCGGGGTGGGGAGGGGTCCCTGAGGGGTAAAAGGGGAGGGAGGGGTCCCTGGGGGAGTTTGGGGGGATGAAAGTGGGGTAGGGGTCCCTGGAGGGGTAAAAAGGGGGATAGAAAGGGGAAAGGGTCTCTGGGGGGTTTTGGGGGTTCCCCATTTGGGGAGGGGTCCCTGGGGTGTCCCAAAGGGAGGCAGAAGTGTGGGAGGGGTCCTTAGGGGGGTCTTGGGGGGATAAAAGGCATTGGGGGGTTCCCTGAGAGTGTTTTTGGGGGGTCCCTATGGTGGGAGGGGTCTCTGGGGGGGGGGCTCGGGGGATTCCCCATTTGGGGAGGGGTCTCGGGGGTTTTGGGGGATTCCCCATTTGGGGAGGGGTCTCAGGGGGTTTTGGGGGATTCCCCATTTGGGGAAGAGGGTCTCTGGGGGTTTTGGGGGATTCCTCATTTGGGGAGGGGTCTCTGGGGGTTTTGGGGATTCCTCATTTGGGGAGGGGGTCCCTGGGGGGCTCGGGGATTCCCCATTTGGGGAGGGGGTCTCAGGGGGTTTTGGGGGATTCCCCATTTGGGGGAGGGGTCTCAGGGGGGGTTTTGGGGGTTCCCCATTTGGGGAGGGGTCTCAGGGGGGGCTCAGGGGGTCACTCTGGTGGTCCTGGGCTCCACCTGTGAGTCCTGGGGGTCTGGGGCTGATTTTGGGGCTGCTTTGGGGGAGGGGTCTGTATTTTGAGGGGGGTCTCTATTTTGGGTGAGGGTCTCTATTTTGGGTGGGGGTCTCTGACTGTGCCCCCTCCCCCCCAGGAGACCGAGGCCAAGGCGCTGCTGAAGGAGCGGCAGAAGAAAGACAACCACAACCTCAGTGGGTCTGGGGGCCCGGGGGCTTTGGGGGTCCTGGGGGCTTTTGGGGGTCCCAGGGTGTCTTGGGGGGTCTTGAGGAGTTCCAGGGAGATCTTGGGGGTCCTGGAGGGTTTGGGGGGGTCTTAGGAGTGCCCAGTGCGTTCTGGGGGTTCCCATGTGGCTGGGAGGGGTCCTGGGGGGTCCTGGGGGTCCCTGGGGGTTGGGGAGGGGTCCTGAGAGGGTCCTGGGAGGTTTTTGAGGGGTCCTGGGAGGTTTTTGGGGGTCCTGGGAAGTTTTGGGGGTCCTGGGGTCCCCAGACCTGTCCCAGGGGGTCCTGGGGGGTCTCGGGAGGTTTTTGAGGGGTCCTGGGGGTCCTGGGAGGGTCCTGGCAGGTTTTGGGGGGTCCTGGGGGTTTTGGGGTCCCCAGGGTTGTCTCTGGGTGTTCTTGGGGAGGGTCCTGGGAGGTTTTGGGGGCTCCTGGGGGTCCCTAGACCTGTCTTGGGGGGTCCTGTGAGGTTTTTTGGGGGTCTTGGGGAATTCTGGGAGGTTTTTTGGGAGGGGGTCTTAGCAGATTTTTGGGGTCCCCAGGATTGTCCCTGGGGGTCCTGGGGTGTTCTGGGGGTCCCAGGGGCTGGGGAGGGGTCCCTGGGGTGTCCTGGGGGTCTCTGGGGGTGTCCTGGGGGGTCCCTGGGGGTCTCTGGGGGTCCTGGGGTGTCTCTGGGGGTCTCTGGGGGTCCCTGGGGTGTCCCTGGGGGTCCCTGGGGGTCTCTGGGGGTCCCTGGGGAGTCTCTGGGGTGTCCTGAGGTGTCCTGGGGGTCTCTGGGGGTCCCTGGGGTGTCCTGGGGGTCCCTGGGGGTCCCTGGGGTGTCCTAGGGGGTCTCTGGGGGGTCCCTGGGGTGTCCTGGGGGGTCCCCGGGGGTGTCCTATGGGGGTCTCTGGGGGGTCCCTGGGGTGTTCTGGGGTGTCCTGGGGGTCTCTGGGGGTCCCTGGGGTGTCCTGGGGGTCTCTGGGGGGTCCCGGGGGTCTCTGGGGTGTCCTGGGGGGTCCCGGGGGTCTCTAGGGGGTGTCCTGGGGGGTCCCTGGGGTGTCCTAGGGGGTCCCCGGGGTGTCCTGGGGGTTCCTGGGGGGTCTCTGGGGTGTCCTGGGGGTCTCTGGGGGGTCCTGGGGGGTCTCTGGGGTGTCCTGGGGGTCTCTTGGGGGTCTCTGGGGGTCCCTGGGGGTTCCTGGGGGTCTCTGGGGGGTCCCTGGGGGGTGTCCTGGGGGGTCTCTGGGGTGTCCTGGGGTGTCCTGGGGGGTCCCTGGGGTGTCCTGGGGTCTCTGGGGGTCCCTGGGGTGTCCTGGGGGTCCCTGGGGGGTCTCTAGGGGCCCTGGGGGGGGTCCCTGGGGGTCTCAGGTGTTTCCCCCCCAGTCGGCAGCGCCGACGCTTCAACATCAACGACCGGATCAAAGAGTTGGGGACCCTGATCCCCAAATCCACCGACCCGTGAGTGGGGCGGGGCCGGGGGGGTCCTGGAAGGGAAATCTGGGATTTGGGGACCCCCAGGGTGCGTCCTGGAGGGGAAATTTGGTATTTAGGGACCCCCAGGGTGGGTCCTGGAAGGGAAATTTGGGATTTGGGGACCCCCGGGGTGGGTCCTGGAAGGGAAATTTGGGATTTGAGGACCCCCAGGGTGGGTCCTGGAAGGGAAATTTAGCATTTGGGGACCCCCCAAGATGGGTCCTGGAAGGAAATTTAGCACTTAGGGACCCCCAAGATGGGTCCTGGAAGGGAAATTTAGCATTTGGGGACCCCCAGGGTGGGTCCTGGAAGGGAAATTTGAGATTTGGGGACCCCCAGGGTGGGTCCTGGAAGGGAAATTTGAGCATTTGGGGACCCCCAGGGTGGGTCCTGGAAGGAAATTTGGGATTTTGGGACCCCCAGGGGGTCCTGGAAGGGAAATCTGGGATTTAGGGACCCCCAAGATGGGTCCTGGAAGGGAAATTTGGCACTTAGGGACCCCCAAGATGGGTTCTGGAAGGGAAATTTGGTATTTAGGGACCCCCAGGGTGGGTCCTGGAAGGGAAAATTGGGATTTGGGGACCCCCAGAGTGGTCCTGGAAGGGAAATTTGGGATTTGGGGAATCCCAAGATGGGTCCTGGAAGGGAAATTTGGGATTTGGGGACCCCCAGGGTGGGTCCTAGAAGGGAAATTTGGCATTTGGGGACCCCCAGGGTGGTCCTGGAAGGAAAATTTGGCATTTGGGGACCCCCAGGGTGGGTCCTGGAAGGGAAATTTGGCACTTAGGGACCCCCAGGGTGGGTCCTGGAAGGAAAATTTGGCACTTAGGGACCCCCAGGGTGGGTCCTGGGAGGGAAATTTGGCATTTGGGGACCCCCAAGATGGGTCCTGGAAAGGAAATTTGGGATTTGGGGACCCCCGGGGTGGTTCTGGAAGGGAAATTTGGGATTTGGGGACCCCCAGGGTGGGTTCTGGAAGGGAAATTTGGCATTTGGGGACCCCCAGGGTGGGTCCTGGAAAGGAAATTTGGCATTTGGGGACCCCCGGGGTGGTCCTGGAAGGGAAATTTGGGATTTGGGGACCCCAGGGTGGGTCCTGGAAGGAAATTTAGGATTTGGGGACCCCCAGGGTGGGTCCTGGAAGGGAAATTTGGGATTTGGGGACCCCCAGGGTGGGTTCTGGAAGGGAAATTTGGGATTTGGGGACCCCCAGGGTGGGTTCTGGAAGGGAAATTCGGTATTTGGGGACCCCCAGGGTGGGTCTGCAGGCACTCAGGTGTCCAGGGACCCCTGTGGAAGGTCCTGGAAGGGACAAGAATATTCAGAGGTTCCCAAAGCAGGTCCTGGGAGGGAAATCTGGGATTTGGGAACTCCCAGGGTGGGTCCTGGAAGGGACCCTGGGAGGATCCAGGGCACCAGGGGTTGCTGTGGGGATCTGGTGGGATCTTGTGACTTCAGTGTGATCCTGGGTGGATCCCAATGTGATTCTGATCCCAGGGTGGTTTTGGGTTGGTCCTGGGTTGATCCCAGGTTGGTCCTGGCTGTGATCCCTGGTCGGTCCCAGTGTGATCCTGGGTTGATCCCAGGTTGATCCCAGGTTGATCCTGAATTTATCTCGGGTTGATCCCGGGTTGATCCCAGATTGATCCTGAATTTATCTCGGGCTGATCCCGGGTTGATCCCAGCTGTGATCTCAGTGTGATCCTGGGTTGATCCCAGTGTGATTTTCGGCTGGTCCTGGGTTGATCCCGGGTTGATCCTGGGTCAGTCCCGATGTGATCCCGGGTTGATCCCAGATTGATCCCGGAATGATTCTGGGTTGATCCCGGGTATGATCCTGGGTGTGATTCCTGGTCGATCCCAATGTGACCCTGGGTTGGTCCCAGGTTGATCCCAGGTTGATCCTGAATTTATCTTGGGTTGATCCCGGGTTGATCCCAGGTTGATCCTGAATTTATCTTGGGTTGATCCCGGGTTGATCCCAGCTGTGATCTCAGTGTGATCCTGGGTCGATCCCAGCGTGATTCTGATGTGATCCCGTATTGATCCCAGTGTGATTTTGGGTTGTTCCCGGGTTGATCCCAGATTGAGTCTGAGTTGATCCCAGATTTATCCTGGGTGTGATCTCTGGTCGATCCCAGTGTGATTCTGGGTTGATCCCTGGTTGATCCGAGATTGATCCTGGGTTTAGCTCAGATTGATCTCAATGTAATCCTGGGTTGATCCCGGGTTGATTCCAGATTAAACCCAGGTTGATCGCAGGTCGATCCCAGGCTGATCTGAGATTGATCTGGGTTTAGCCCAGATTGATCTCAATGTGATTCCGGTAGATCCTGGGTTGATTCCGGTTGATCCCGAGTTGATTCCAGGTTAAACCCAAGTTGCTCCCCGGGTCGATCCTGGGTTGGTCCTGGGTTGGTCCCGGGTTGGTTCCGGGTTGATCCCAGATCGATCCCAGATTGATCCAAGATTGAGCCTGGGTTGAGCCCAGATTGATCTCAATGTGATCCTGGGTCGATCCCGGGTCAATCCTGTGTCGATCCCGGTCGATCCTGGTTGATCCCAGGTCGATCCTGTGTCAATCCTGGGTCGATCCTGGTTGTCCCGGGTCGGTCCCGGTCGATCCTGGTTGTCCCGGGTCGATCCCGGTCGATCCCGGTCGATCCTGGTTGATCCCGGTCGATCCTGTGTCGATCCTGGTTGGTCCCGGGTCGGTCCCGGGTCGATCCTGGTTGATCCCGGTCGATCCTGTGTCGATCCTGGTTGCTCCCGGGTCGGTCCCGGGTCGATCCTGGTTGATCCCAGGTCGATCCTGTGTCGATTCTGGGTCGATCCTGGTTGTCCCGGTCGGTCCCAGGCTGACCCGGTGCCGACCGCGGCCGCTCCCGCAGGGAGATGCGCTTGGAACAAGGGCAACGATCCTGAAGGCGTCCGGTGGATTACATCCGCAAGCTGCAGAAGGAGACGCAGCGAGCGCTGGAGCTGGAGCTGCAGCAGCGGCTGGAGCAGCAGAACCGCAGCCTGCAGCTGAGAGTGCAGGTACGGGATTGGGGAATTGGGATTTGGGAATGGGGATTTGGGAATGGGATCAACTGGAGCTGCAGCAGAACCGCAGCCTGCAGCTCAGGGTGCAGGTATGGGACTGGGGAATTGGGGATTTGGGAATGGGATTGGGATTGGGGAATTGGGAATGGGATTGGGGATTTGGGAATGGGATGAGCTGGAGCAGCAGAACCGCAGCCTGCAGCTCAGGGTGCAGGTATGGGATTGGGGAATTGGGGATTTGGGAATGGGATTGGGATTGGGGAATTGGGAATGGGATTGGGGATTTGGGAATGGGATGAGCTGGAGCAGCAGAACCGCAGCCTGCAGCTCAGGGTGCAGGTACAGGGAATGGGGAATTGGGATTTGGGAATGGGATTGGGGAATTGGGGATTTGGGAATGGGATTGGGATTGGGGGAATTGGGAATGGGATTGGGGATTTGGGAATGGGATCAGCTGGAGCAGCAGAACCGCAGCCTGCATCTGGGAGTGCAGGTATGTATGGGATTGGGGAATTGGGGGATTGGGAATGGGATTGGGGATTTGGGAATGGGAATGGGATCAGCTGGAGGTGCAGAACCGCAGCCTGCAGCTCAGGGTGCAGGTATGGGACTGGGATTGGGGAATTGGGAATGGGAGTGGGAATGGGATTGGGGATTTGGGAATGGGAATGGGATCAGCTGGAGCAGCAGAACCGCAGCCTGCAGATCAGAGTGCAGGTATGGATGGGATTGGGGAATTGGGGATTTGGGAATGGGATCACCTGGAGCTGCAGAACCGCAGCCTGCAGCTCAGGGTGCAGGTACAGGGGACTGGGATTGGGGAATTGGGGTTGGGAATGGGATTGGGGATTTGGGAATTGGGAAATGGGAATGGGATCAGCTGGAGCTGCAGCAGAACCGCAGCCTGCAGCTCAGGGTGCAGGTACGGGATTGGGGAATTGGGAATGGGGGAATTGGGAATGGGGATTTGGGAATTGGGAAATGGGAATGGGATCAGCTGGAGCTGCAGAACCGCAGTCTGCAGCTGAGAGTGCAGGTACATGGGATTGGGAATGGGGAAGTGGTAATTGGGAATGGGGAATTTGGGTTGGGGGAATTGGGCATGGGATTGGGATTTGGGGTTTGGGAATGGGATTGGGATTTGGGGGTTTGGGAATGGGAATGGGATTGGGAATGGGATCAGCTGCAGCAGCAGGACCGCAGCCTGCAGCTGAGAGTGCAGGTACGGGATTGGGATTGGGAATGGAATGGGATCAGCTGCAGCTGTGAGTGTAGCTATGGGAATGGGGGAATTGGGATTGGGAGTAGGAATGGGATCATTTGCAGCTGTGCTTGCAGGTCTGGAAATGGGGAAATGGGATTGGGAATGTGGGAAATGGACTGAGGGAACTGGGGATGTGGGGATTGGGATTGGGAATGGGGACTGGGAATGGGAATGGGAAATTGGGAATGGGAATGGGGGATTGGGAATGTGGGAAATAGACTGAGGGAACTGGGGATGTGGGGATGGGGATTGGGAATGGGGACTGGGAATGCAGGATCAGGGCATGTGGGATGAAGGATCTGCGGGCTGGAGGGCAGCCGGGATTCGCCCCTGGGGGCAGACCGGAGTTTTTAGGAATATTTTGGGTTTGGGATGATCTGGAGGGGGGGTCGGGGGAGCAGAATCCAGGGAATGTGGAGGTTGGAATATTTGGGATATTCGCCTTCCCCCCAGGAACTGGAGCTCCAGGCCCAAATGCACGGGCTCCCCCTGACCCCCCCCGCGGCCGAGGGGGGCTCCGAGGAGCCCTCGGGGGGCGCCCCCTTCCCCCCCGCGCCCGGGCCGTGCCTGCTGGAGCTGCCCCCGGGGCTGGCGCTGCCGCTGGCGCTGGGGGGGCCCGAGGGGCCCTGGAGGACATCCTGATGGACGAGGGGGGCGCTGTCTCTTGCTCGGGCCCCCGGGGCCCTGCTGGCCTCGCCGGGCCCCTCGCGGGCCTCCAGCCCCGCAGCAGCCTCAGCATGGAGGACGAGCCCTGAGGCCGCCCCCTGGCCTGGGGGGATTTTAGGGACCCTCCCCATGTTTTAGGGACCCCGCCCTCCCTGAGGCAGTTCCGGGTGGGCCCCACCGGTTGCCGTTTGAAGAGTCTTAAAGCGGCCGCGCGGTTTTCAATGGAGGCCCTGCCCTTTAAGGCGTGTTGCCGTTTTAAGGCGCCCCGTGCGGGCCCCGCTCTTAAAGGGGCTCTGCCGGGCGTGGCCTATTGGAGGAGGGGGTGTCCCCCCTCAATGTGTGGCCCCCTTTAAGGCGCTGGCGTCGGCCCCACCTGGGCGTGGCCCTTTGAAGGTGCCGGACAAAGCCCCGCCCCTCCGTGAGACCACGCCCATTCCGGCTCACCCAATCAGGGAGGCTCTGGGGGCTGGGCCCTCGTGCGAAGCCCCGCCCCTTTGCTGTCACTCACATTTGCCCCGCCCACTACTAACGCCCCTGGACCCCGCCCCTTTTAGAGGCCCCGCCCACCGGCCCCAATTAAAGGGCCACACCCCATTTACGCCCCTCCCCAATTTTGTACTGGACCCTCACGTGGGAAATAAAAATTTGTTAACGACGGGCGGGCCTCGTGTGCGTGGTCCTGTCCCCGTGTCCCCGTCCTGTCCCCGTGTCCCGTGTCCCCGTGTCCCCATCCCGTGTCCCTGTTTTGTCCCCGTGTCCCCATCCTGTCCTATGTCCCCATCCCTGTGTTCTTCTCCTGTCCCCATCCCTGTCCCCTGTCCTTTATCCTGTCCCTATGTCCCCATCCTGTCCCCGTGTCCCCATCCTGTCCTTGTCCCCATGTCCCATCTTGTCCCCGAGTCCCTGTCCTGTCCTTGTGTCCTTTATCCTGTCCTATGTCCCCATCCCTGTCCCCTGTCCTTTATCCTGTCCGTGTCCCTTGTCCCCATCCATGTCCCCATCCTGTCCCTGTGTCCCCATCCTGTGTCCCCGTGTCCCCATCCCTGTCCCCTGTCCTTTATCCTGTCCCTGTCCCCGTGTCCCCATCCATGTCCCCATCCTGTCCCGGTGTCCCCCGTCCTGTTCCTGTGTTATCCTGTCCCTGTCCGTGTCCCTTGTCCCGTGTCCCCGTCCTGTCCCTGTGTCCCTTACCCTGTGCTGTGTCCCCATCCCTGTCCCTTTGTCCCCATGTCCCCACCGTCCTGTGTCCGCATCCTGTCCCTGTGTCCTTTATCCTGTCCCTATGTCCCCACTCCTGTCCCGTATTCCCTCATGTCCCCATCCTGTGTCCCCATCCTGTCCCGGTGTCCCTGTCCTGTCCCCCTGTCCTTTATCCTGTCCGTGTCCCCATGTCCCCATTCCTGTCCCTGTGTCCCCATCCTGTACCCGTGTCCCCATCCTGTCCTTGTTTGTCCCCATGTCCCGTCCTGTCCCCGTGTCCCTGTCCTGTCCTTGTGTCCTTTATCCTGTCCCCGTGTCCTCTGTCCTGTCCCCGTGTCCCCATCCTGTCCGTCCCTTATCCTCTCCATGTCCCCATTCTGTCCCTGCATCCTTTATCCTGTCCCTGTCTCATATCCCCATCCTGTGTCCCCATCCTGTCCCGGTGTCCCCATCCCTGTCCCCCTGTCCTTTATCCTGTCCCTGTCCCCATGTCCACATGTCCCCATCCTGTCCCGGTGTCCCCCGTCCTGTTCCTGTGTTCTTTATCCTGCCCGTCCCCGTGTCCCGTGTCCCCATCCTGTCCTGTCCCCATGTCCCCACCCTATCCTGTGTCCCCATCCTGCGCCCTGTCCTTTATCCTGTCCCCCATCATCTCCTGTGTCCTGTCCCCGTGTCCCTGTCCTGTCCTTGTGTCCTTTATCCTGTCCCCGTGTCCTCTGTCCTGTCCCTCGTGTCCCTTATCCTGTCCATGTCCCCGTTCTGTCCCCGTGTCCTTTATCCTGTCCGTGTCCCATGTCCCCATCCTGTGTCCCCATCCTGTGCCGTCCTTTACCCCGTCCCCATCATCTCCTGTGTCCTGTCCTTGTCCCCATGTCCCGTCCCTGTCCCCGTGTCCCCATCCTGCCCGTCCCTTATCCTGTCCCGGTGTCCCCATGTCTTTTGTCCTGTCCCGAGTGTCCCTATTTTGTCCCCTGTGTCCCCATCCTACACCTGTACCTTATCCTGTCCCTGCGTCCTTTGTCCTGTCCCTGTGTCCCCGTGTCCTTTATCCTGTCCCTCATGTCCCATTCCTGTCCCCGTGTCCTTTTCCTGTCCCCGTGCCCCCGTCCTGTCCCCATCCTTGTCCCCGTGTCCTCACTCCTGTCCCCGCCCCATGTCTCCCATGTGTCCCCACCCCCGTGTCCCTCTGTCCGTGTCCCCTGTCCATGCCCCCCTTTACCCCGTCCATGTCCCTTTTGTCCTCTGTCCTTGTCCCCATGTCCCCCCTTGTCCCCACCCTTTACCCCCATCTGTCCCTCTGTCCTTGTCCCCCCCGCATAAAAAAAAACCAGGCCGGACCCCCGGGGTTCTGTCCTTTAATGTCTCTGTACAAATTTGGGGTCCCCCTCCCTCCCCCTGCCCTCCCCCATCACACCCCAACCCCCTCGGCGTCCATCCACGGCCCGGGGGGAGGGGCTCCCAAAATCCAGCACGAGGCTCCGAGCTGAGGACGAGAAGGAGATCAGTGGGGAGGGGCGCTAGAGACCCCCAAAAATAAAAATGAAAAAAAAAAGGGGTTTGGGCAATTCAGAGACCCCAATCCCCCAAAAAAATGGGGGAGCCAAAAATATCACAAACCCCGAATTAATTTGGGAGTGTCCTGCACCCCCCAAATGGGGTTTTGGAGGGTCAGGGCCCCAGAATAATTTGGGGGTGTCAAAGGTCAACCCAGAACCCCAAAAATGCAGAACTGGCACCCAGAGAAACCCCCAAAATAACCGAGGGGCTCCGGGGTCTCCCCAGAACGAGAATTTCGGGGTGTGGAACCCCCCAAACACAGCCGGGGGGGTAAAACCCCCCCAGACCCCCCAAAAATTGAACTGGGGGGGCTCAAAAATCCCCCAAAAACAAATCCAGAGAGGCCAGGGAATGGTGTGCACCCCAAAACCGGAGATCTGGGACGGGCTGGGGAAGCAGAGGGATTGTGAGAGTCCCTGGTCACTTTGGGGTGTCCCTGGTCAGCTTTGGGATGTCCCCACAAGTTTTGGGGTGTCTCAGTCACTTTGGGGTGTCTCAGTTTTTGGACTGTCTCAGTTTTGGGGTGTCTTAGTCAGTTTTTGGGGTGCCCCCCGCAGTTTTGGGGTGCCCCTGGTCAGTTTTGGGGTATCTCAGTTTTGGAATGTTTCAGTTTTAGGTGCCTCTGTCAGTTTGGGGTGTCTCAGTTTTGGAGTATCTCAGTCAGTTTTTGGGGTGCCCTCTCCACAGTTTTTGGGGTGTCTCAAGTCAGTTTTGGGGTCTCAGTTTTGGCTCATGTCATTTTTGGGAGCTGCCCCCAGTTTCAGGGTGCCCTGTCAGTTTTAGGGGAGCTGCCCCCGTCTGGGGGTGCCCCTGTCAGTTTTGGGGTGCCCTGTCAGTTTTTGGGGTGCCCCTGTCAGTTTTTGAGGCGTCTCAGTTCTGGGGTGTCTCAATCAGTTTTGGGGTGCCCCCCTGGTTTTAGGCGCCCCCGTCAGTTTTGGGGTGTCTCAGTTTTGAGGGTGCCCCTGTCAATCATTTGGGGTGCCCCTGTCAGTTTTTGGGGTGCCCCTGTCATTTTGGGGGTGCCTCTGTCAGTTTTGGGGAGCTGCCCCGGTTTGGGGGTGCCCCTGTCAGTTTTTGGGGTGTCTCAGTCAGTTCTGGGGTGTCTCAGTCCAGTTTTGGGGTGCCCCCCCGTTTCGGGGTGCCCCTGTCAGTTTTGGGGTGCCCCTGTCAGTTTTTGGGGTGTCTCAGTTTGGGGTTCCCCTGTCAGTTCTGGGTGTCTCAGTTTTGGGGTGTCTCAGTTTCTGGGTGTCTCAGTCTGTTTTGGGGTTCCCCTGTCAGTTTTAGGGTGCCCTGTCAGTTCTGGGTGTCTCAGTTTTGGGGTGCCCCCCCGTTTCGGGGTGCCCCTGTCAGTTTTGGGGTTCCCCTGTCAGTTCTGGGGTGCCCTGTCAGTTTTGGGGTGCCCCTGTCAGTTTTGGGGTGTCTCAGTTTCTGGGTGTCTCAGTCAGTTCTGGGGTGCCCCGGTTTCAAGTGCCCCTGTCAGTTCTGGGGTGTCTCAATCAGTTCTGGGGTGTCTCAGTCAGTTTTGGGGTGCCCCTGTCAGTTCCTGGGTGTCTCAGTTTTGGGGTTCCCCTGTCAGTTCTGGGGTGCCCCTGTCAGTTCTGGGTGCCCCCGTTCGGGCGCCCCCGCCCCGGCCGTACCTCAGTTGTCGTAGTTGTCCCGGTACGAGCCCGAGGGGAAGCGCTCGCCGTACCCGCCCCTGCCTGAGGGGGGTCAGCACCCCGAAACCGGGGGGACCCCCAAACCGGGGGACCCGAGACCGGGGGACCCCGAAACCCACGGGGACCCAAAAACCCACGGGGGACCCAAAACCCACGGGGACCCCAAAACCCACGGGAACCCCCACAACTTCCCCCAACCCCATGGGTGACCCCCCAAAACCCAGGGGTACCCCAAAACCCGGGAGGGACCCAAAACCCACTGGGGGACCCCCAAAACCCACACGAGAGACCCCAAAACCCACAGGAATCCCCCCCCACAACCATGAAATGTTCCTCCCAACCCCATGAGTGACCCCCCAAAATCCCACTGGGGGACCCCAAAACCCGGGGGGACCTCAAAACCCACGGGTGTCCCCCAAACCCAGAAATGTCCCCAGGTTTTTCCCGCCCTCCAGGACCCCCAAAAACTCCTGGGCACCCCCAAATCCCTTCCCATCCTCCCCAAATCCCCTCCCCAAGACCCTCAGACTCCTAAATCCCCTCCCAGACCCCCAAAACTCCTCCCCATCCCCCAAAACTCCTCCCCATCCCCCCCCAAAATCCCTCCCCATCCCTCCAATCCCTCCCCAAGACCCCCAGACTCCCTAAATCCTCCCAGACCCCCAGCATCTCCCCTTTCCCCCAAACCCCTCCCCATCCTCCAAAATTCCCATCCCCATCCCCCAAAATCCCTCCCCATCCCCCAGCCCCTCCCCATCCCCAGATCCCCCAGGACCCCTCCCCTCACCGGCCCCCGTAGTCCCGGCCGCCCCGTAGCCGCTAAGCCTGGTCGTGTCGGCCGCCGTAGCCTCGGTCGCCTCCTCCTGCAGGGAACCCAAATTTTGTGGGATTGCAAAAAACCACCAGAACCGTTCCTGGGCACGTCCCAAACTGCTCCAAAAACTCCCTAAAATCTCCTTGGCCCACTTGAGAACCTCAAATCCAAAAATCCCAAGAACCGAACTCCAAAAATCCCAAACCCCAAAAACCCCAAACACCCCAAATTCTAACCCCCAAATCCAAACCCCAAACCCAAAAACCCCAAACTCCAACCCCCAAATCCAAACCCCAAACCCCAAAGACCCAAAATTCCAACCCTCAAATTCAAACCCAAAAATTCCAAATCCCCAAACTCCAAAAACCTGAAATTCCAGAACCCCAACCACCCCAAACTCCCAAAACCCCAAATCCCCAAACCCCAAGCACCCCAAACTCCAACCCCCAAAGCCCAAAACCCCAAACTCAAAACCCCAAACTCCCAACCCCATCAAACCCCAAACCCCTCAGAGACCCCAAACCTCCAACCTCAAAATCTCCAAACCCCTTAAAGACCCCAAAACCCACAAACTCCAAAACCCCCCAAACCCCCCAACCCCAAAAACCCTAAACCCCCCAAACCCCAACCCCAAAAACCCCAAACCCCAACTCCAAACCCCCAAAACCCAAAACCCCAAACCCCCAACTCCAAAAATCCCCAAACCCCACAAAACCCAAACCCCCAACCCCAAAACTGCGAACTCCAAACCCCAAACCCTAAAACCCCCAAACCCCAAAACCCCAAACTCCCAAACCCCCAAATCCCAAAACCCCAAACACCAACACCCAACCCCAAACCCCCCAAACCCCCAAACCCCAAAAACCCCAAAAACCCCAAACCCCAAAACCCCAAAAAACCCCAAACCTCCAGCCTCCCACCCCAAACCCCAACTCCAAACACCCAACCCCAAACACCCCAAACCCCAAACCCCAAAAACCCCAAACCCCCAAACCCGAAACTCCAAACCCCAACCCCAAACTCCCCAAACCCCAAAACTCCCAACCCCAAACACCCAAATCCCAAATCCCAAAACCCCAAAACCCTAAAACCCAAAACCCAAACCCCAAATCCCCAAACCCCAAACCCCAAACACCCCAAACCCCAAAACCCCAACCCCAAAAACACCAAACTCAGAAACTCCCAAACCCCCAAACCCCAAAACCCTAAACCCAAAACCCAAACCCCAAACCCCAACCCCAAGCCCCCCACCCCCAACCCCAAACTCCAAACCCCAAACCCCAAAAACTCCCAAACCCCAAAAACTCAAACGCCCCAAACCGCAAACCCCCAAACCCCAAAAACCCTAAAACCCAAAAACCCAAACCCCAAACCCCCAAACCCCAAACTCCAAACCCCCAACCCCAAAAACTCCCAAACCCCAAAACTCAAACGCCCAAACCCCAAACACCCCAAACCCCCAAACCCCAAAACCCTAAAACCCAAACCCAAACCCCAAACCCCAAACCCCAAACACCCTAAAACCCCCAAACCCCAAAAACTCCCAAACCCCTAAACCCCAAAACCCCAAAACCCCAACCCCAAACACCCCAAACCCCAAAACCCCAAAAACCCCCAAACCCCAAACCCGAAACTCCAAACCCCAAACCCCAAACTCCCCCAAACCCCCCAACCCCAAAAACTCCCAAACCCCAAAACTCAAACGCCCAAACCGCAAACCCCCAAACCCCAAAAACCCTAAAAACCCAAAACCCAAAACCCCCAAAACCCCAACCCCAAACCCCAAAACCCCAAAACCCCAAAACCCAAAACCTCAAACCCCAAAACACCCCAAACCCCAAACCCCAAAAACCCCCCAAACCCCCAAACCCGAAACTCCAAACCCCCCAACCCCAAACTCCCCCAAACCCCCAACCCCAAAACTCCCAAACCCCAAACACTCCAAATCCCAAATCCCAAAAACCCCAAAACCCTAAAACCCAAAACCCAAACCCCAAACCCCCAAACCCCAAACCCCAACCCCCAAAAACCCCAAAACCCCAACCCCAAACCCCAAAACCCCAAAACCCCAAACCCCAACCCCTAAGCCCCCAAACCCCCAACCCCCAGCCCCCACCCCCCAACCCCAAAACTCCCAAACCCCAAACACTCCAAATCCCAAATCCCAAAACCCCAAAACCCTAAAACCCAAAACCCCAAACCCCAAACCCCCAAACCCCCAAACCCCCCCAACCCCAACCAAAACCCCAAACCCCCAACCCCCAAGCCCCCCAAACTCCCCAGCCCCCAGCCCCCACCCCAAAACCCCAAAACCCTAACCCCAAACCCCAAAACCCCAAACCCCAAACGCCCCAAACCCCAAGCCCCCGCCCTGACCTCGGCCGTAGCCCCGGCCCCGACCCCGCGCGCCCCGTAGCCGCCCCGCGCTCCTCAGCGGTGACTTCCAGGCGTGGTCAACGCGGATCTGCCGCCCGTCCAGGCACTGGGGACATTGGGGACATTGGACACTGGGGACATTGGGGATTGGAGACACTGGGGATGTTTGGGACATTGGGGACAGTTTGGGGACAGTGGGGACAGTGGGGGAATCGGGGACACTGGGGACACTGGAGGATTGGGGACAGTGAGGACAGTTTGGGGACATTACGGACAGTGGGGACAGTGAAGACATTGGATAGTGGGGACACTGGTGACACTGGGGACACTGGGGACACTGGGAACACTGGATAGTGGGGACACTGGGGACATTGGACACTGGTGACACTGGGGACATTGGGGACATTAGAGACATTGGGGACACTGGGGACAGTTTGGGGACATTGGGGACACTGGGGATGGTTTGTGGACATTGGGGACATTGAACAGTGGGGACAGTGAGGACATTACGGACATTGGGGACACTGGTGACACTGGAACATTAGGCACAGTGAGGACGTTGGGGACAGTTTAGGGAGAATCTGGAACAGTTTGGGGAACTCTTAGGAACAGTTTGGGGACACCCCAAATCCCCCAAATTCCTCCAAGAACCCCCAAATCCTCCCCACACACCCCAAAATCCCCCCAGGATCCCCCAAAATCCCCCAAATTCCCTCCAAGAACCCCCAAATCCACCCCACACACCCCAAAATCTCCCCCAAACCCCCAGGAACTTTGAAAATCCCCAAAATCCTCCCGAGTGCCTTTAAATCATCCACGAATGTCCCCCAGAGACCCCCAAACACCCCCAAAATCCCCCAAATGCCCCCAAATCTCCCCCAGAGACCCCAAACCCCCCAAATCCCCCAGGAACCCCCAAATCCCCAAAAACTCCTGAGTGCTCTTAAATCATCCACAAGTCTCCCCAGACACCCCAAAATCTTCTCCAAGAACCCCCAAAATCCCTCCCAGGTGACCCCCAAAATTCCCAAAGCCCCCAAAATCCCCCCAAACGCCCTCAAATCACCCCCAGATCCCTCCCAGGAACTCCCAAACCCCCCCAGCCCCCCAAAATCTCCCCAAAATCCCTCAAATCATCCATAAATCTCCTCCAGACACCCAAAAATGCCCCAAAATCTCCTCCAAGAACCCCCCAAATCCCTCCCAGGTAACCCCAAAACTCCCCAAGTCCCCCAAATCTTCCCCAAGTCCCCCCAAACCCCTCAAACTTCCCCGAGTGACCTCAAATCACCCACAAATCTTCCCCAGAGACCCCAAAATCTCCTCCAAGACCCTCCAAATCCCCCCAGGAACCCCAAAATCCTCCCCTAAGCCCCCAAAATCCCCCGAAATCACCCCCCAAGCCCCCAAAATCCCCCCAAAATCCCCCCAAACGCCCTCAAATCAGCCCCAACCCCCCTCCCAGGTGACCCCAAATCCCCCCAGCCCCCAAAATCACCCCCAGCCCCCAAAATCACCCCCAAGCCCCCAAAATCCCCCCAAACGCCTCAAATCAGCCCCCCAACCCCCTCCCAGGTGACCCCAAAATCCCCCCAGGCCCCCAAAATCCCCCAAGCCCCCAAAATCCCCCAAGCCCCCAAAATCACCCCCAAGCCCCCAAAATCCCCCCAAATCAGCTTCAAACCCCTCCCAGGTGACCCCTAAATCCCCCCCAAGCCCCCCAAAATCCCCCAGCCCCCCAAAATCACCCCTAAGCCCCCAAAATCCCCCCCCAAACGCCCCCCAAATCAGCTTCAAACTCCTCCCAGGTGACCCCCAAATCCCCCCCAGCCCCCAAAATCACCCCCAAGCCCCCAAAATCCCCCCCAAATCAGCCCCAAACCCTCCCAGGTGACCCCAAATCCCTCCCAACTCCCCCAAAATCCCCCCCAGCCCCCAAATCCCCCAGCCCCACCTCTCCGTTCATGGCCTGCATGGCGTCGCTGGCGTGCTCGGGGTTGACGAGAAGGTGACGAAGCCGGCATGCGCGCGACGCTGAGTCTCACGGTCCTTCACCACCACCACTGGGGCCCAAAAACACCCAAAATCAGCCCAAAATAAACCAAAATCACCCCAAATCATCCAAAAACACCCAAAATCAACCAAAAACACCCCAGTATCACCCCAAAACACCCCAGAATCAGCCCTGGGTCAGAGCTGAGTCTCACGGTCCTTCACCACCACCACTGGGGCCAGAAACACCCACAATCACCCAAAATCACCCAAAATCAACCAAAACCACCCAAAATCACCCCAGAATCACCCCCTAAAACACCCCAGAATCACCCCAAAAACACTCCCAAAACCACCCAAAATCACCTAAAATCACCCAAAAACACCCAAAAACACCCAAAACATCCAAAATCACCCCTGGGTCAGAGCGCTGGGTCTCACGGTCCTTCACCACCACCACTGGGGACCCCCAAAAACAGCCAAAATCACCCAAAAATCAACCAAAACACCCCAGAACAACCCAAAAACACCCCAAAACACCCAAAATCACCCCTGGGTCAGAGCGCTGGGTCTCGCGGTCCTTCACCACCACCACTGGGACACCCAAAAACACCCAAAAACACCCAAAAACACCCAAAATCAACCCCCAAAATCTGCGAGGGGAACCCCAAAATCATCCCAAAATCAACGGGGGTCACCCCAAAAACACCCCAGGGTCAGAGCACTGCGTCTCGCGGTCCTTCACCACCACCTCTGGGGAACCCCAAAACCACCCAAAATCACCCAAAAACACCTAAAATCACCCCAAAAACACCCAAAACACCCAAAATCACCCAAAACACCCCAAAACACCCCAAAATAACCCCAAAAACACCCAAAATCACCCCAAAATCAACGAGGGGAACCCCAAAATCACCCCGGGTTACAGGGGGGATCCCCAAAATCACCAGGAGGGACCTCAAAAATCAACTGGGGGATCCCCAAAATCACCCGGGGGGACCCCAAAATCCCCATGGTCACCCCAAAATCACCGGGGTCACCCCAAAATTCCCCCCGGGGCTGAACCCCAAAATCCCCCTGGATCACAGGGTGAACCCCAAAATCCCCATGGTCATCCCAAAATCACCGGGGTCACCCCAAAATTCCCCCGGGTCACAGGGGAGGGATCCCCAAAATCACCGGGGTTACACGGGGGGACCCCAAAATTCCCCCCGGGGCTGAACCCCAAAATCCCCCTGGATCACAGGGTGAGCCCCAAAATCCCCGGGGGTCACCCCAAAATTCCCGGGGTCACAGGGGGGACCCCAAAATCCCCCCAGGGGAGGGGAGGGGGGGCTCAGGACCCCCCAAATTGGGGTTTGGAGCAGAGAATCTCCAATTGCTGCTGCAATTTGGGGGCTCCAAAAACGGATCTGGGGATTTTTGGGGGGCCCAGGAGGATTTTGAGGGGGGAGGATGAGCCCAAAAAGGAATTTGGGGTGTCCCAGATTGAGATTTGGGGTGTCCTCAATTGGGATTTGGGGCACTTCAGGGAATTTTGGGGAGTCCCAGGAGGATGTGAAGGGGAAAAATGATCCCAAAAATGAATTTGGGGTGTCCCAAACTGAGATTTGGGGTGCTCTCAATTGGGATTTGGGACATCCCAAAATATTCTGGAAGAATTCAGACGGAAAAAACGATCCCAGAAAGAAATTTGGGGCATCCCAAAAACTTTTGGGGGATCCCAGAAAGATTTGAAGGGGAAAAATGATCCCAAAAATGAATTTGGGGTGTCCCAGATTGAGATTTGGGGTGTCCCAAATTAGGATTTGGGGCACTCCAGGGAATTTTGGGGGGTCCCAGAAGAATTTAAAGGGGAAAAATTATCCCAAAAAATGAATTTGGGGTGCCCCAGACTGAGACTTGGGGTGCTCCAGAAGATTTTGGTGGTTCCCAGAAAAATTCCAAGAATAAAAATGACCCCAAAAATAAATTTGGGGCGTTCCAGGGAATTTTTGGTGGAAAATTATGGAAAAAACTTGGGGTGCCTGAAACACCTGAGAATTCCAGGGGGAATTTGGGGTGTCCCAGGGAGGTTTTTGGGGTGCCCACGGCAGTTTTTGGATATTTCAGGGCAGTTTTTGGGGTACCCAGATCAGTTTTGGGGTTCCCCAGGCAGTTTTTGGGTTTCTCAGGGAGGTTTTTGGGCTCCCAGATCAGTTTTTGGGGTGCCCAGATCAGATTTTGGGGTGCCCAGATCAGATTTTGGGGTGCCCAGGGCAGTTTTTGGGTTTCTCAGGGAGGTTTTTGGGTTCCCAGATCAGTTTTTGGGGTACCCAGATCAGTTTTTGGGGTGGCCAGATCAGTTTTTGGGGTGCCCAGATCAGTTTTTGGGGTGCCCAGGGCAGTTTTTGGGTTTCTCAGGTCCATTTTGGGCTTTCCCAATCCATTTTGGGGTGCCCAGGGCAGTTTTTGGGGTGCCCAGATCAGTTTTTGGGGTGCCCAGGTCAGTTTTTGGGGTGCCCAGGGCAGTTTTTGGGTTTCTCGGGTCCATTTTTGGGCTTTCCCAATCCATTTTTGGGGTGCCCCGGGCAGTTTTTAGTTATTTCAGGTCAGTTTTTGGGTTCCCCCATGCATTTTTTTGGTTATTTCAGGTCACTTTTTGGGGTTCCATGGTAGTTTTTGGGGTTCCCCAGTCCGTTTTTGGGGTACTCCAACCAGTTTTTGGGGTGCCCATGACAGTTTTGGGGTTCCCCATTCATTTTTTGGATATTTCAGGTCAGGCTTTGGATATTTCAGGGCAGTTTTTGGGTATTTCAAGAGATTTTTGGATATTTCAGGGCAGTTTTGGGGTGTTACAGGAGATTTTTGGATATTTCAGGTCAGTTTTTGGATATTTCAGGTCAGTTTTTGGTTATTTCAGGTCAGTTTTCAGTTATTTCAGAGAGTTTTTGGGTGTTTCAGGTCAGATTTTGGATATTCCAGGTCAGATTCTGGATATTTCAGATCAGTTTTTAGATATCTCAAATCAGTTTTTGGCCATTCCAGGTCAGTTTTTGGGTATTTCAGGGGATTTTTGGATATTTCAGGGCACTTTTTGGGTATTTCAGGTCAGTTTTTGGGTGTTTCAGGGGCTTTTTGGGTGTTTCAGGTCAGGTTTTGGATATTTCAGGTCAGTTTTTGGCTATTCCAGGGCAGTTTTTGGCTGTTTCATGGCAGTTTTTGGATATCTCAGGTCAGTTTTTGGATATTTCAGGGCGGATTTTGGGTGTTTCAGGTCAGTTTTTGGCTACTCCAGGTCAGTTTTTGGCTATTCCTGGTCAGTTTTTGGGTATCTCAAATCAATTTTTGGCTGTTCCAGATCAGTTTTTGGCTGTTCCAGGTAAGTTTTTGGCTATTTCAGGGCAGTTTTGGGGTGTTTCAGGGGATTTTTGGGTATTTCAGGGCAGATTTTGGGTGTTTCAGGGCAGTTTTTGGATATCTCAGGTCAGTTTTTGGATATTTCAGGGCGGATTTTGGGTGTTTCAGGGCAGTTTTTGGCTACTCCAGATCAGTTTTTGGCTGTTTCAGGTCAGTTTTTTGCTATCCCAGGTCAGTTTTTGGCTGTCCCAGGTCGGTTTTTGGCTGTCCCAGGTCGGTTTTTGGCTATCCCAGGTCGGTTTTTGGCTATCTCAAATCAGTTTTTGGCTGTCCCAGGTCAGTTTTTGGCTATCCCAGGTCAGTTTTTGGCTATCCCAGGTCGGTTTTTGGCTGTCCCAGGTCAGTTTTTGGCTGTCCCAGGTCGGTTTTTGGCTATCTCAGGTCAGTTTTTGGCTGTTCCAGGTCGGTTTTTGGCTATCCCAGGTCGGTTTTTGGCTATCCCAGGTCAGTTTTTGGCTGTTTCAGGTCAGTTTTTGGCTATCCCAGGTCAGTTTTTGGCTGTCCCAGGTCAGTTTTTGGCTATCCCAGGTCAGTTTTTGGCTATCCCAGGTCAGTTTTTGGCTGTTTCAGGTCGGTTTTTGGCTATCCCAGGTCGGTTTTTGGCTGTTTCAGGGCAGTTTTTGGCTATCCCAGGTCAGTTTTTGGCTGTCCCAGGTCGGTTTTCGGCCGTCCCAGGTCAGTTTTTGGCTATCCCAGGTCGGTTTTTGGGTATTTCAGGCGATTTTTGGATATTTCAGGGCAGATTTTGGCTATCCCAAGGCGGTTTTTGGCTATCCCAGGTCAGTTTTTGGCTGTCCCAGGTCGGTTTTAGCTGTCCCAGGTCGATTTTTGGGTATCTCAAATCAGTTTTTGGCTGTCCCAGGTCAGTTTTTGGCTGTTTCAGGGCAGTTTTTGGCTGTCCCAGGTCAGTTTTTTGCTATCCCAGGTCAGTTTTTGGCTGTCCCAGGTCGGTTTTTGGCTGTCCCAGGTCAGTTTTTGGCTGTCCCAGGTCAGTTTTTGGCTGTTCCAGGTCAGTTTTTGGCTGTCCCAGGTCAGTTTTTGGCTGTCCCAGGTCGGTTTTTGGCTATCCCAGGTCAGTTTTTGGCTGTCCCAGGTCAGTTTTTGGCTATCCCAGGTCAGTTTTTGGGTATTTCAGGTCGGTTTTCGGGTGTCCCAGGTCGGTTTTTGGTTATTTCAGAGAGTTTTTGGCTATCCCAGGTCGGTTTCGGCCGCCCCGGGGTCCTTGCCTCTGCCCTCACTCCCTCGGCGATGGGCCCGAAGGAGCTGAAGTGCTGCTCCAGGCCCTGCTCGTCCGTGTCGTAGCTGAGGCCGCCCACGAAGAGCTTCCTCCTCCGCCGCCATGCGTGGGGGGCGGGGCGGCCGTGACGTCATAGGGCGGGGCCCGGCCCCTGCGGTGACGTTAAAACCTGGGGACGCAGCCGTTGTGACGTCATAACCCCATCCCCTTCCCCAGCGAAGACATCTCTGATCTTCGTGACGTCATACCTCGCACCCCGCCGGCTGCCTGATGACGTCACAGCTCTCTCAACACCAACCCCCCACGCGGCTCCCAGTGACGTCACACCTCCCCATGAACCCCAAATTTTACAGAACCGCTCCGTGACGCCATCACTCCCCGCCAGCTCCACGCGTCCCCTCCTGCTGACGTCACAGAGCCCCTCCCGGCGCCCCTGTGACGTCACGCACCCCCCACGCGGTTCTCTCCCCTCCCCCCCCTCAGCCACGTGGGCGCCCCCGGAAGCGCTGCTCCTGCCTCCTCCCGCGCATGCGCCGGCGCCGCGCGGCCCCAGCGCGCCGCGGCGGGAAAAGGAGCGCGAAGGAGAGAAGGGGAAGGAAAAGCGCGGCGGGCAGCGCCTAAACCCGCGATTATCGCGACAGAGGGAGGGGGAAAGGCGGGAAGAGCCGCGACAGCAGCGCGCGCACTCACCCGAGCGGCGCCGCGCGGGCCCGAACTGCAGCGCGCCCGCCCCGCCCCGCGGCTTTTAACCCGCTCCGCCCCCCACGTGACCGCCGAGCCGCCGCCTGATTGGCTGCGCGCTCCGGCCCCGCCCCCCGGCGCGTGGGAGAAACCATTGGGGCGGGGGCGGGGGGAGAGCGCGTGGAATGAGGGGAACGCGGGGGCGAGTTCCGGTTCTTTTTGGGGTCCCGGTTGAGTTTTGGGGTCCCCAGGGGCAGCCCTGGGGGGTCCCGGTTGAGTTTTGGGGCTCCAGAGGGGGTCCCGAGGGGGGAGGTCCTAGTTGTGTTTTGGGGTTCCCCAGGGGGGTCCGGGGGATGTTTTGGGGTCCGGGGGGGTCCCGGTTGTTTTTTGGGGTTCCCAGGGATGTTTCGGGGTTCCCGTTGGTATTTTTGGGGTCCCCTGGGATACTTTTGGGTCCCGGTTTTATTTTGGGGTCCCCGATTAAGTTTTAGGGTTCCCGTTGGTATTTGGGGTTCCTGGTTTTATTTTGGGGTCCCCAATTCCATTTTTGGGGTCCCCTGTTATATTTTGGGGTCCCCAAGGGGAGGTTCCGGTGGTTTTTTTGGGGTCCCAGGGGGATTCCCAGGGATGTTTTGGGGTCCCCGGTTATATTTTGGGGTTCCCGTTGGTATTCGGGGTTCCCGGGATATTTTGGGGTTCCCGTTTCAGTTTTGGGGTCCCCGGGGGTTTCCTGTGTTATATTTTGGGGTTCTTGGGGGCGTCCCTGTTGGATTTTGGGGTCCTGGTTGGATTTTGGGGTTCCCAGGGATGTTTTGGGGTCCCCTGTTATATTTTGGGGTCCCCGATTCTATTTTTTGGGTCCCTGGGGATATTTTGGGGTCCCAGTTGGTATTTTGGGGTCACCGGGGATATTTTGGGGTTCCCAGGATGCTTTGGGGTCCCCAGTTCTCTTTGGTTTCCCGGGGATATTTTGGGGTCCCCAGTTCCATTTTGGGGTCCCCTGTTCTATTTTGGGGTTCCTGGTTCTATTTTTTGGGTTCCTGGGAATATTTTGGGGTCCCCAGTTATATTTGGGGGGTCCTCGGGGATATTTTGAGGTCCCCGGGGATATTTTGGGGTTCCCTTTGGAATTTTGGGGTCCCAGTTATAATTTGGGGTTCCTGGTTGTATTTTGGGGTCCCCTGTTCTATTTTGGGGTCCCCGGTTCTATTTTTGGGTTCCTGGGGATATTTTGGGGTTCCTGTTGATATTTGGGGTTCCCTGGTTATATTTTGGGGTTCCCAGGGATATTTTGGGGTCCCCGAGGATGTTTTTGAGTTCCTGGTTCCATTTTTGGGTTCCCGGGGATATTCTGGGGGTTCCCTGTTCCATTTTGGGGTTCCCGGGGATATTTTGGGGGTTCCTGGTTCCATTTTTGGGTTCCTGGGGATATTTTGGGGGTCCCCGGTTCCATTTTGGGGTCCCCTGTTATATTTTGGGGTTCCTGGTTCCATTTTGGGGTTCCCGGTTATATTTTGGGGTCCCCGGGGATATTTTGGGGGTCCCCTGTACTATTTTGGGGTTCCTGTTAGTATTTTGGGGTCCCCGGTTATATTTTGGGGTTCCCTGTTCTATTTTGGGGGTCCCCGGTTCCATTTTGGGGTTCCAGGGGATATTTTGGGGTTCCCGGTTCTATTTTTGGGTTCCGGGGATATTTTGGGGGTTCCTGTTTGTATTGTGGGATCCCCGGGGATATTTTGGGGGTTCCCGGGGATATTTTGGGGGTTCCTGGTTCCATTTTGGGTTCCCGGGGATATTTTGGGGTTCCCTGTTCCATTTTGGGGTCCCCGGGGACATTTTGGGGTTTCTGGTTCCATTTTGGGGTTCCCGGGGATATTTTGGGGTGTCTCTCTCTCTCTCTCTCTCTCCGGGCAGTTTAATGCTGCTCCGCTCCCGTCACAGCCGAAACGACGCGGCCCCGCCCCTCCCGGTGACGTCACAACGGAGGGCGGGGCTCACCCACCCCCCCAAATGACGTCACAACGGGGCGGGGCTCACCACACCCCTCCCGGTGACGTCACAACGGGGCGGGACTCACGATGCCCCTCCCCCTCTCAGTGACATCATAACAGGGGCGGGGCTCACCCTCCTCCCCAGTGACGTCATAAGATGTAGAGCTCACCCTGCCCCTCCCCCCACGTGTAAAAGCCCCGCCCACCCCGCCAGGGAGGGGGAGGGGCGATCCTGAGTGAGGGGGAGGGGGAGTAACCTCGGAGTAACGTGCGAGTAACCCAGGAGTAGCCAGGGCGTGCAGAGTGTCCCTTGTGGGGTGGGGAGGGGGAGTGACCTCGGAGTAAAGTGTGAGTAACCCCGGAGTAAATCTTGAGTAACTCTGGAGTAAAGTCTGCGTAACCTCGGAGTAAAGTCTGAGTAACTCTGGAGTAAAGTGTGAATAACCCTGGGGTAAAGTGTGAACAATCCCAGAGTAAAGTCTGGGTAACCTCAGAGTAAGTCTGAGTAACTCCAGAGTAAAGTCTGACTAACCCTGGAGTAAATCTGAGCAACCTTGGAGTAAAGTGAGAGTAACTCTGGAGTGAAGTCTGAGTAACCGTGGAATAAAGTCTGAGTAACCCCAGAATAATTCACTACCCCAGAGTAAAGTCTGAGTAACTCCATAGTAAATGCCACCCTGGAGTAAGACATCACCTCAGAGGAAAGTGTCACCTCAGACTAGACCATGAGTAACTCTGGAGTAAAGTGTCACCCTCGGAGTAAAGTGTGAGTAACCCCGTAGTAAAACTTCACCCTGGAGGAAAGTGCCACCCTGGAGTAAAACGTGAGTGACCCGAGTGAAATGTCACCTGGTGTAAAACATCACCTCAGAGTAAACCGTGAGTAACCCCAGAGTAAACCGTGAGTAACCCCAGAGTAAAGCATTCACCCTGGAGTAAACCGTGAGTAACCCTGGAGTAGCGTCTGCTCAGCCCCAGCATGGGGACGGGTGAGAAGCCGTGGCCGAGTGGTCTCGGAGTAAAGGCTGAGTAACTCCTGAGTAGGGACTGATCCCTCCCGGCTGTGCAGAGTCTGAGGAACCTCAGCGCAGCAAAGCTCGAGCGGCGTCCAGATCCGGGGCCGAGTAACCTCTGAGTAAAGGCTGAGCAACCTCTGAGTACAGGCTGAGTAACCTCCACGTAAAGGCCGAGTAAGCTCTGAGTAAAGGCTGAGCAACCTCCGAGTAAAGGCTGAGTAAGCTCTGAGTAAAGGCCGAGTAAGCTCTGAGTAGAGGCCCAACAAGCTCTGAGTAGAGGCTGAGGCTCCTGCGGAAGCGCTGAGTAAGGGCGGAGTAAGCGCGGAGCGAAGGCAAAGAGGATCCAACCAGGAGTAAAGTGTGAGTAGCGCCAAAGGACCGGGGGCAACACAAGGGGGAGCTGAGCAAGGCCGGGGGGAGGAGCCGCGGGAGTGAGTCTGGAGTAAGTCCCGAGTGCCTCCAGGGCTGAGTAAACTTGGAGTAAACTCGGAGTAAGGATCTCCAGCAGGAAGCCTGGAGTAAGTTCCAAACAGGGACTGAGGAACTTCAGAGTAAGGGCTGAGTAAAGGCCCCGCCCGGCCCGTGAGTAACTCTGGAGTAAAATCCACATAGGGAGCGAGTCCTGAGCAACCTCGACGGAAGTGCTGAGAAAGCTCGGAGTAACCTCGGAGTAACCTCGGAGTAACCTCGGAGTAACCGAGAGTAGAAGCAGAGGAGCGAGAAGAGGCTGAGTAGTCGTGGGAGTAAGGCTGGAGTAGGGCAGGTGTGGCCGCAGAGCTGGGCCTGAGCTGCCTTGGAGTAAAGTCTGAGTAACCCTGGAGTAACTCTGGAGTGAAGTGGGACCAACCTCGGAGTAAAGTCTGAGTAACCCTGGAGTAACTCTGTAATGTCCTGGGACCAACCTTGGAGTAAGTCTGAGTAACCCCAGAGTATCTCTGGAGTAACCCTGGAGTAAAGTGTGAGTAACCTCTGAGTAAGCTCAATAGGGGCTCGGGACTCCTCCCCACCCCATGATTGCCCCGCCCTTTTCGGCCCCCCTCCCCCATCAGGCCCCGCCTTCTGCGAGCTTCCCCGCCCTGGGGGAGGGGCCCATATAGACTCTGATTTAGAATATTGCCTTGAAAAAATAAAACTCGAAGTAAATTTCGGGGGAAGAACCCCGAAAAAATGGGGGGACCCCAAAATCCCCCCTCCCCCCACCCCAGACCCCCCCACAATGGGGTCCTGATGAACCCCCCAAAATCCAGCAGCAGTTCCTCGGGGGAATTTTTTGGGGTCACCGTCCAAGGACCCCCTGGAGTTTTGGGGTGTCCCCAAAGTTTTGGAGGCCAAACCCCGCTTTTGGGGTGACCCCAGCCCCGAATTTGGGGGTCCTGGGGCGCAGCAGCAGTCCGGGGCTGTGGGGAGAGGAAGGAGTTAAAAAATCCAAAATTATGAAACATCCTCCCAAAATTCATCCCCTCCCTTTTTAGGGGTCCCTCCCAAAAATTCTGAACCCCAAATTTAAGGGGGCTGCTCCGCTTTTGGGGATCCCCATCCTCACTCCCCATTTTTGGGAGGGATTCTCCTGAATTTGGGGTTTTTTGGGGGTGGGGTCATTTTTTGGGGGCTGATTTTTGGGGTCATTCCCCAATAATGCTGCCCCTCCCAATTTTGGGGTTCCCCGTTTTTGGGGGGGCCTCACCTGCTCAACATCAGAATTCCGTGTCGAGCACCCGGAAGGCGGAAGAACCTGCAGGGAAAAAAGGGGTTCAGGAAATCCCAAAAAAACCCCAAAATTGCCTCAAAAATACCCCAAAACCACCTCAAGACACCCCAAAAAATCCTCCAAAATCACCTGAAGAATATTCTAAAAATGCCTTTAAAATACTCCCAAAACCACTTTAAAATACTCCCAAAACCACTTAAAAATACCCCAAAACCACCTTTAAAATAACCAAAAAACCCCCAGAACACCTTTAAAAATACCCCAAAATTACCCCATAAACACCTCAAAACCCCCAAAAATCACTTCAAAATCACCCCCAAATCACCCCTAAAAATACCCCAAAAAACCCATAAACGCCCCAAAACGCTCCAAAATTACTTTAGAAATACCCAAAAAAGCATCTCAAGAACATCCCAAAACTACCCCAAAACCACCATAAAATTACCCCCAATACACCTTTAAAATAACCCAAAAATACCCTTAGAGACACCTCAAAAACACTCCAAAACTACCCCATAAACTCCCCAAAATATTCTAAAATTACATTAAAAATACTCCCAAACCACCTCAAATTACCCTAAAAATACCCCAATAAAATTCTCAATAATCACCTGAAAATTAACCCAAAACTCCTTTAAAATACCCCAAGAAATCCTTTAAAACACCTCAAAAATACTCCAAAACTACCCCAAAAATTTCTCCAAAACTTCCTCCAAACCACTCGAAATTACCCCCAAATTACCAAAAATTACCCCCAAATCACCTACAAAATACCCCAAAATCAGCTCAAAACCACCCCAAAATACTCCAAAATTACATTAAAAATACCCTCAAACCACCTCAAAATTATCCCAAAAATACCCCCAAAATACCCAATAATCACCTCCAGAGTACCCCAAAAAAACCTTAAAAATACCCCAAAAATACCCCCCAAAAACCTTTAAAATACCCCAAAAAAATCCAAAAACCACCTCAAATTTACCCCCCAAAAAACCTCAAAACTACTCGAAAAAAGTTCAGGGGGATTTGGGGGTTCAGGAGAGTTTGGGGGTTCAGGAGTTCTTGGGGTTTTTGGGGTTCAGGCTGTCAGTTCAGGGAGGTTTCGGGGTTCAGCGATTTTTTTGGGGCTCAGGCAGTTTTTGGGGTTTAGGGATTTTTTTGGGGTTCAGGGCTCTGTTTTTGGGGTGCCTCACCTGTGGGGGTCTAGGGGATTTTTGGGGTTCAGGGAGTTTGGGGGTTCAGGAGTTCTTGTGGGGTTTTTGGGGTTCAGGCTGTCAGTTCAGGGAGTGTTTCGAGGTTCAGCGATTTTTTGGGGTTTAGGATTTTTGGGGTTCAGGGCTGTGGTTTTGGGGTGCTCACCTGTGGGGGGAAGGAGGTTTTTGGGATTCAGGGGGGATTTTGGGGTCTCAGGCAGTTTTTGGGGTTCAGGGTGTGGGTTCAGGACGTTTATGGAGTTCAGGCTATAGATTCAGAGAAGTTTTGGGGTTCAGGGGATTTTGGGGCTCAGGGCTCTGTTTTTTGGGGGTCAGGGCTCTGTTTTTGGGGGTGCAGGGGTCCGCTTTTGTGGTTCATGGGCCCGCTTTTGGGGTGCAGGGGTCGTCCGTTTTGGGATGCAGGGCTGTTTTTGGGATGCAGGGGCTGTTTTTGGGGTACAGGGGTGCATTTTTGGGGTTCAGGGCTCTGTTTTTGGGGTAGGGGTGCGTTTTTGGGGTCCAGGGCTCTGGTTTTGGGGTGCAGGGCTCTGTTTCTGGATTCATGGGCCCGTTTTGGGGTAGGGCTCTGTTTTTGGGGTGCAGGGCTCTGTTTTTGGGGTTCAGGGCTCTGTTTTTGGGGTGCAGGAGGCTCTGTTTTTGAGTGCAAGGATCCATTTTGGGGTCTAGGGCTCCGCTTTTTGGGGTGCAGGGCTCCTGGTTTTGGAGTGCAAGGATCCATTTTTGGGGTTCAGGGCTCCGCTTTTGGGGTGCAGGGCCTCTGTTTTTGGGGATCAGGGCTCTGTTTTGGGGGATCAGGCTCTGTTTTTGGGGTTCATGGGTCCGCTTTTGGGGGTCCGGGCTCTGTTTTTGGGGGTCAGGGCTCTGTTTTTGGGGTGCAGGGCTCTGTTTTTGGGGTGCAGGGCTCTGTTTTTGGGGTGCAGGAGTCCTGCTTTTGGGGTTCATGGGTCCGTTTTTGGGGTCAGGGCTCTGTTTTTGGGGTGCAGGGATCCATTTTTGGGGTTCAGGGTCCGTTTTTGGGGTGCAGGGCTCCGCTTTTGGGGTTCATGGGTCCGCTTCGGGGTGCAGGGCTCCGCTTTGGGGGCCTACCTGCGGGGGTAGGGCTGTGTTTTTGGGGTGCAGGGCTCCCTTTTTGGGGGTTCAGGGGTCCGTTTTTGGGGTGCAGGGTCGATTTTGGGGTGCAGGGGTCCGTTTTGGGGGGGCTCACCTGCGGGGGCAGGGCTCTGGTTTTGGGGTGCAGGGCTCTGTTTCTGGGGTCTATGGGCCCGCTTTTGGGGTTCATGGGTCCGCTTCGGGGTGCAGGGCTCCGCTTTGGGGTGTAGGGCTCTGTTTTTGGGGTCAGGGCTCTGTTTTTGGGGTTCAGGGCTCTGTTTTTGGGGTTCCGGCTCTGTTTTTGGGGGTTCAGGGCTCTGTTTTGGGGGTGCAGGGCTCCGTTTTGGGGCTCACTCTATGGGGGTAGGCGCCGAGCGCAGCCCCGGCTCCTTCTGCAGCTGGATCTCCTTCAGCGCCGAAGATGGACGTGGCTGGGGGGTCGGGGGGTCAGGACCCCAAATCAAGGGGGACCCTGTGAGAAAACGGGCGTGGTCACCCTGAGCCACACCCAGCAGGAAACCACGCCCCCTGATTTGCATAGCCCCGCCCCACTCGCGCTTCTCAAACCATGATCACTCACCCCACCCACAGCAAAGCCACGCCCACCCTAAGCCCCTGCCCCCAACATCCCACCCATGCGGCTTCCCCGCCCCCGCGCCACACCCTTCTAAGACCACGCCCCTGGTCCCACCCATTTAAAGCCCCACCCCCAAATGTCACCCCTGCAGTGCTCCCACCCCACAGTGCCACACCCACACAAACCCCACCCTGCTAAGCCCCGCCCCCAGTGCCCCACCCCTGTAAAGTCCCACCTCAAACCCCCCACTAATATGAATCCCCACCCCAATGCCCCACCCTTAATAAGCCCCGCCTCAATGCCCCAGCCCACTAAGCCCCGCCCCCCAGTGTCCCACACCCTGTAAAGTCCCACCCCAAACCCCATTAATACGAAGCCCCGCCCCAGTGCCCCACCCACGTGAAGCCCCCACCTCCAGTGCCACACCCCCTCTAAGCCCCCGCCCCCCCAGTGCCCTACCCTGTAAAGTCCCACCCCAAACTCCAATACGAAGCCCCGCCCCCAGTGCCCCACCCACGCTAAACCCCGCCCCCAGTGCCCCACCCACACTAAGCCCCGCCCCAGTGCCCCACCCTGTACAGTCCCACCCCAAACTCCAATACGAAGCCCCCGCCCCCAGTGCTCCACCCACGCTAAGCCCCCGCCCCCAGTGCCCCACCCACACTAAGCCCCGCCCCCAGTGCCCCACCCTGTAAAGTCCCACCCCAAACCCCATTAATACGAAGCCCCGCCCCCACTGCCCCCACCCACGCTAAGCCCCACCCCCAGTGCCCCACCCCCACTAAACCCCACCCTCTCTAAGCCCCGCCCCAGTGCCCCGCCCATACTAAATCCCGCCCCAGTGCCCCGCCCATACTAAACCCCCCACCTCTCTAAGCCCCACCCAATGCCCCCCCACTAAGCCCCCGCCCCCCAATGCCCGCCCATACCAAGCCCCCACCCCGCTAAGCTCCCGCCCCAGTGCCCCGCCCCATACTAAATCCCACCCTCTCTAGGCCCCACCCCCAGTGCCCCACCCATACTAAACCCCACTCTCTCTAAGCCCCGCCCCGCCCCCGCACTCACTGTCGGGCAGGGCGCTGACGCGCGCCCCAGGCAGCTGAAGAAGGCGTATCCCATGAGCCTCCGCTCGCCGGCAGCCGCCGCCGCCTCGAACTGCTCCCCGCCTCGTCAGGCCACGCCCACGCGGACACGCCCACCGCGGGCGCGGCCTCACCCCGCCACCACTCTTACCCTGCCCGGCCCCAGCGCAGCCACGCCCAGGTGGGGAGGGAGGCGGGGAGGCCACGCCCCTTGGGGACAGGGTGTGGTTAGAGGGGCGTGGCCAAAGGGAGGGGCGGGGTCAGCGCGGGCCACGCCCACCTCACCTGCAGCAGCTGCCCCAGGAGGTCGGCGCCGTCCTGGTCCAGCCTGGGGGACAAAGGGAGTGAGGAGACAAAAGCCAGCGGGGACAGGTGACAGCAGAGGTGACACCCCACGGGGACAGGTGACACCCCATGGGGACAGGTGACACTCTGTGGGGACAGGTGACACCCCACGGGGACAGGTGACAGCACAGGTGACACCTCTACGGGACAGGTGACACCCCATGGGGACAGATGCCACCCTATGGGACAGGTGCCATCCCAGGTGCCACATCCATGGGACACTCCCTATGGGACAGGTGCCACTCCATGTGACAGGTGCCAGTCCCTATGGGGACAGATGCCACCCCAGGTGCCACCTCATGGGACAGGTGCCACCTCATGGGACAGGTGCCACCGCATGTGCCACCTTACAGGGTAAAAGCCATGCCCACAGGACAGAGTGCCACCCAGGTGCCACCTCATGGGACAGGTGCCATCCCACGGGACAGGTGCCACTGTGACAGGTGTCACCCCCCGGACAGGTGCCACCCCATGTGCCACTCTCTGTGACAGGTGCCATCCCAGGTGCCACCCCATGGGACACCGCTATGGGACAGGTGCCACTCCATGTGACAGGTGCCAGCCCCCAGGACAGGTGCCCCCCGGACAGGTGCCACTCTCGGTGACAGGTGCCACCCCCCCGGACAGGACAGGTGCCCCCGGACAGGTGCCACTCTCTGTGACAGGTGCCGGCTGTCCCCAGCTTGTCGCACCGTGGCGCGTGCTGCCGCGAAGCCCCTCGGGCGGGTACCGTGAGTATTTGTGCGCCCGAACTTGGCGTTGCTCCCGATGCCCGGCCTACGTCTCCTCCGTGGGGGTCCTGCGCCAAGTCATCCCCAAATCATCCCCCAAATATCCCCTAAATCATCCCCAAATATCCCCTAAATACCCCAAATCATCCCCAAATATCCCCAAATCATCCCCAAATACTCCCAAATCATCCCCTAAATCATCCCCAGATCTACCAAATCATCCCCAAATCATCTCCCAAATACCCCAAATCTCCCAAATCATCCCCAAATCATCCCCAAATCATCCAAATCAATCCCTAAATCATCCCAAAATAATCCCCAAATCATCCCCAAATCAACCCCCAAATCATCCCCCAAATCATCCCCCCAAATATCCCCCAAATCATCTCCCAAAATCAACCCCCAAAATCATCCCCTAAAATCATCCCCCAAATATCCCCTAAATCATCCCCCAAATATCCCCTAAATACCCCAAATCATCCCCCAAATCATCCCCCAAATCATCCCCAAATCATCTCCCAAATCATCCCCAAATCAACCCCCAAATATCCCAAATCATTCCCAAATCAACCCCAAATCATCCCCAAATCATCCCCAAATCAGTCCCACAAATCATCCCCCAAACACTCCCAAATAACCTCCCAAATCATTCCCAAATATCCCCAAATATCCCCCAAATCATTCCCTAAATCATCCCCAAATCATCCCCCAAATCATCTCCCAAATCATCCCCAAATCATCCCCAAATCATCCCCCAAATCATCCCCCAAATCATCCCCAAATCATCCCCCAAATACCCCAAATAATCCCACAAATACCCCAAATCATCCCGTAAATCTCCCAAATCATCCCCCATATCATCCCCCAAATCTCCCAAATCGTCCCCAAATCATCCCTAAATACCCCAAAGAATCCCCTAAATAATCCCTTAAATCATCCCCTAAATCATCCCCAAATCTACCAAATAATCCCCCAAATCATCCCCTAAATCATCCCCAAACACCCCAAATCATCCCCAAATACCCCAAATAATCCCACAAATACCCCAAATCATTCCTCAAATCATCCCCCAAATATCCCAAATAGTCCCCCAAACACCCCAAATCATCCCCCAAATCATGCCCCAAATAATCCCCTAAATCATCCCCCCAAATATCCCCCAAATCCCCAAATCCCTCAAATCCCCCCAAATCCCCCAAATTCCCACCGAAGAGACCCCAAAAATCCCCCAAATAATCCCCAAATAGTCCCCTAAATAACTCCCCACATCATCCCCCAACACTCCCCCAAATCCCCAAATAATCCCCCTAAATCCCCCAAATTCCACCCCAGAGACCCCAAAATCCCCCAAATAATCCCCCAAATCCCCAAATCACTCAAATTTCCCCAAATCCTGCCTAGAATTTTTCCCCAAAATCCCTGAATTTTCCCAATTCCTCCTCAAATTTTCCCCAACCCCCCCAGATTTTCCCCAAATCCCCCAAATTTTCCCCAAACCCCCCCAGATTTTCCCTAAATCCCCCAAATTTTCCCCAAACCCCTGGATATCCCCCAAATCCTGCCTGAATTTTTTTCCCCAAATCCATGAATTTTCACAATTCCTCTCCAAATTTGACCCCAACCCCCCCGGAATTTGCCCCAAATCTCCCCAGATTTTCCCAAATCCTGCCTGAATTTTTCCCAAAATCTCTGAATTTTCATAAATCCTCCCAAATTTCCCCAAATCCCCCAGATTTCCCAAATCCTGCCTGGAAATCTTCCCCAAATCCCTGAATTTTCCCAATTCCTCCCAAATTTCCCCAAACCCCCCAAATCCTGCCTGGATTTTTCCCCCAAATCCCTGAATTTTCCCAATTCTCCCCAAATTTCCCCAAAACCCCCAAATCCTGCCTGGATTTTTTCCCCCAAATCCCTGAATTTTCCCACTCTCCCCCAAATTTTCCCCAAACCCCCCAAATTTTCCCCAAATCCCCCAGATTTCCCCAAACCCCTGGATATCCCCAAATCCTGCCTGAATATTTTTCCCAAAATCCCTGAATTTCCCCAATTCCTCCCCAGATTTCCCCAAATCCTGCCTGAATTTTTTCCCCAAAATCCCTGAATTTCCCCAATTCCTCCCCAGATTTCCCCAAATCCTGCCTGGATTTTTTCCCCAGCCCCAGAATTTTCCCAGCCCCCAAATTTCCCCCCAGACCCCCCAAAATTACCCAGCAGGCGGAAGATGAAGTGCAGCTGCTCCTCCACCGTGGCCCCGGGGAACAGCGGCCGCCCGTCACCATCTCTTCGGAGAAGATGCAGCCCACGCCCCTGGCACCCCAAAATCACCCAAAATCACCCCTGGGAACCCCAAAATCACCCAAAATCACCCCTGGGAACCCCCAAAATTACCTCTCTGGGAACCCCAAATCACCCAAAATCACTCCCTGGGAACCCCAAAATTACTCATAGGGACCCTAAAATCACCCCAAAATTACCCTGGGACCCCAAAATCACCCAAAATTAAACCTGGGACCCCAAAATTACGCATAGGGACCCCAAAATATCCCCCTGGGAACCCCCAAAATCACCCCTGGGAACCCCAAAATCACCCAAAATTACACCTGGAACCCCAAAATCACCCAAAATTAACCCTGGGACCCCCAAAATCACCCAAAATTACCCTGGGGACCCTAAAATCACCCAAAATCACCCCCTGGGAACCCCAAAATCACCCAAAATTACCCCTGGCACCCCAAAATCACCCAAAATCACCCCTGGGAACCCCAAAATATCGCCCCTGGGACCCCAAAATGCTCAAAGTTACCCTGGGAACCCCAAAATATCCCCATGGGACCCTAAAATATCCCCATGGGACCCCCAAAATCACCCAAAATCACCCCTGGGAACCCCAAAATCACCCAAAACTCAACCCTGGGAACCCCAAAATTACCTCTGGGAACCCCTAAAATCACCCAAAATTACTCCTGTGGGAACCCAAAATCACCCAAAATTACCCCTGGGGACCCCAAAATCACCCCTGGCACCCCAAAATCACCCAAAATTAACCCTGGGAACCCCAAAATCACCCAAAATTAACCCTGGGAACCCCAAATCACCCAAAATCACCCCTGGGACCCCAAAATCACCCAAAATTACCCCTGGCACCCCAAAATCACCCAAAATTACCCCTGGGACCCCAAATATCCCCATGGGAACCCCAAAATTACACAAAATTACTCCCTGGCACCCCAAAATATCCCCATTCGACCCCAAAATCACCCAAAATTACCCCAGGGACCCCAAAATCACCCAAAATTACCCCTGGGAACCCCAAAATCACCCAAAATTACCCCTGGGACCCCAAATATCCCCATGGGACCCCCAAAATCACTCCAAAATTACCCCTGGGAACCCCAAAATCACCCAAAATTAATCCTGGGAACCCCAAAATATCCCCCCTGGGACCCCAAAACTACCCCAAAATTACCCCCTGGCACCCCAAAATCACCCAAAATTAACCCTGGGAACCCCAAAATCACCCAAAATTACCCCCTGGGACCCCAAAATTACTCATAGGGACCCCAAAATATCCCCTGGGACCCTAAACCACCCTAAAATATCTCACTGGGACCCCAAAATCACCCAAAATTACCCCTGGGACCCCAAAATTACCCCTGGGACCCAAAATATCCCCAAATTACCCCTGGGACCCCAAAATTACCCCTGGACCCCAAAAACCACCCCAAATTACTCACTGGGACCCCCAAATTTACTCCAAAATATCCCCATGGACCCCAAAATCACCCAAAATTAAACCTGGGACCCCAAAATCACCCAAAATTACCCCTGGGACCCCAAAACCACCCCAAATTACCACTGGGACCCCAAAAATATCCCCATGGGACCCCAAAATCACCCAAAATTACCCCTGGGACCCCAAAACTACCCCAAAATTACCCCTGGGAACCCCAAAATCACCCAAAGTTACCCCTGGGAACCCCAAAATCACCCAAAATTACCCCTGGGGACCCCAAAATCACCCAAAAATATACCCATGGGACCCCAAAATATCCCCTGGGACCCCAAAATCACCCAAAATTACCCATGGGACCCCAAAATATCCCCATGGCACCCCAAAATCATCCAAAATTACCCATGGGGACCCAAATTACCCAAAATTACCCCTGGGAACCCCAAAATCACACAAAATGACCCCTGGGACCCCAAAATCACCCAAAATTGCCCCTGGGAACCCCAAAATATCCCCGGCACCCCAAAACCCCAAACCACGTGACTCCAAAACCCCCACGTGACTCCTGTGGGACCCCAAATCCTGAAACGAGCCCAAAAATCTGCCCAGGAGCCCCAAACCCCTCCCAGTGCTCCCAGTGCTCCCAGTAGCACCCCTCCTAGTAACTCCCAGTGCTCCCAGTAACCCTCCCAGTAACCCCCAGTCCCTCCCAGTGCTCCCAGTAACCCCTCCCAGTGCTCCCAGTAACCCTCCCAGTAACCCCCAGTAACCCCCAGTCCCTCCCAGTGTCCCCAAACCCTCCCAGTCTCCTCCCAGTAACCCCTCAATGACTCTCCCAGTGCCCACCAGTCCCTCCCAGTTCTTCCCAGTGCCCCCAGTGCTCCCAGTAACCCTCCCAGTAACCCCAGTAACCCATCCCAGTAACCCCAGTGACCCCTCAATGACTCTCCCAGCCCCTCCCAGTGCTCCCAGTT
>JAKWBO010001150.1:0-18150 GCA_034336685.1 Luscinia luscinia
GGGCAGCGGAGGATGTGAGGAGTGGCAGGTGCGAGCTCAGGCTCCCTGCCTCCTCCCTCCTCCTCCCTCCTCCTCCCTGCCTCCCTCCGTGCCTCCCAGGAGCTGCAGGTGCTGAAGAGCCAGAGTGCGGCCGCTGGGAGGCCGAGGGCGACGCGAGGAGACGCTGCAGAGGCTGCAGGTACCGGGGCTGGGGCACAGCCTGGGGGCTGGCACCTGCCAGCCCCAGGATTGCTGAATCCTGCTGGGGAGGGAGCAGGGCTGGGCTGGAGCAGCAGGAGGTTCTGGGGGATAAAACCGAGCTCAGCCCAGAGACCTGGAGCCCCCACGGGATCCCAGGGCAGGAGCAGAGCCAGGGCCAGTCCAGAGCCAATCCAGAGCCAATCCAGAGCCAATCTCAGCAGCCTGGGAATGATCCAGGGCAGCTCCAGAGCAAATCCCACCAGCCTGGGAATGATCCAGAGCAAATCCCACCAGCCAGGGAGAGGATCTAGAGCAGCTGCAGAACCAATCCCACCAGGGTAGAAGGATCCAGAGCCAATCTGGAGCAGCTCCAGGCCAATCCCACCAATTTGGGATGATCCGGAGCCAATTTCAGCAGCCTGAGAGATCCAGATGCATTTTGGGAGCCAATCCCACCAGGCTGAGAAGATCCAGAGCCAATCCCACCACCCTGGGAGGATCCAAACCAAATACCACCAGGCTGAGAGGATCCAGAGCAGCTCCAGAGCCAATCCCACCAGCCTGGGAGGATCTAAAACAAATCCCACCAGGCTGGGGACATCCTGGAGGGGATCCAGAGCCAATCCCACCAGTTTGGGATGATCCAGAGCCAATTCCACCAAGCTTGGGACATCCTGGAGAGGATCCAGAGCCAATCCCACCTCTGGGATGACCCAAACCCAATCCCAGGACCGTGGATTACCCAGACCCGCTCCCACCAGCCTGGGATGATCCAACCCAAATGCCACCAGCCCGAGAGGATCCAGAGCAGCTCCAGAGCCAATCCCACCAGGCTGGGGGGTCCCGGGCAGGGCCAGGGCTGGGGACAGAGCTGGCCCAGGGTGACACCCTCAGGGGCACTCGCGGGCAGTCTGGGGGCTCTGAGCAGTCTGTGTGTCTGTCTGTGTGTCTGTCTGTGTGTCTGTCTGTGTCTGTCTCTGTGTCTGTGTGGGTGTGTCCATGTGTCTGTCCGTGTCTGTCTGTGTGTCTTTCTGTCCGTGTCTGTCTGTGTGTCTTTCTGTCTGTGTCTGTCTCTGTGTCCGGTGGGTGTGTCCATGTGTCTGTCCGCGTGTGTGTCTGTCCACGGTGTGTCTGTCTGTCTGTCTGTCCGTCCGTGTCTGTCTGTCCCTGTCCGTGTGTGTGTGTCTGTGTGTCTGTCTGTCCGTGTGTCCGCGTCTGTCTGTCCCTGTCCGTGTGTGTCCGTGTCTGTCTGTCTGTGTGTCTGTCCGTGTGTCTGCCTCTCTGTCCGGTGTGTATACGCCTGTCCGTCCGTATGTCTGTCCGCCTGTCCATGTGTCTGTGTGTCCATGTGTCTGTGTGTCCATGTTCTGTCCGTGTGTCCGTCTGTCCCTGTCCGTGTGTCCGTGTGTGTCCCTGTCCGTGTCTGTCCCTGTGCGTGTGTCTGTCTGTGCGTGTGTCTGTCTGTGCGTGGTCTGTCTGTCTGTGCGTGTGTCTGTCTCTCTGTGTGTCCGTGTGTGTGTCCGTGTGTCTGTCTGTCCCTGTCCGTGTGTCTGTCTGTCCGTGTGTCTGTGTGTCCGTGTGTCTGTCTCTCTGTGTGTCCGTATGTCTGTCTGTCCCTGTCCGATGTCTGTCTGTCCGTGTCTGTCTGTCCGTGTGTCTGTCTGTCCGTGTGTCTGTCTCTCTGTGTGTCCGTGTGTCTGTCTGTCCGTGTGTCTGTCTGTCCGTGTGTCTGTCTGTCCATGTGTCTGTCTCTCTGTGTCCGTGTGTCTGTCTGTCCCCTGTCCGTGTGTCTGTCTGTCCGTGTGTCTGTCTGTCCGTGTGTCTGTCTCTCTGTGTGTCCGTGTGTCTGTCTGTCCCTGTCCGTGTGTCTGTCTGTCCGTGTTGTCTGTCTGTGTGTCCGTGTGTCTGTCTCTCTGTGTCCGTCCGTGTCTGTCTCTCTGTCCGTGTGTGTGTCGGTGTTCGTGTCTGTCCGTCCCTGTCCGTCTCTCTGTCTGTCCGCGTGTGTCTGTCTGTCCGTGTGTCCGCTCTGTCTGTCCGTGTGTCCGTCTCTCTGTCCGTGTGTGTGTCTGTGTCTGTCCGTCTGTCTGTCTGTCCGCGTGTGGCGCGGCAGGAGCTGGAGGCGCGGAACGCGGATCTGGAGCGGCGGCTGGGGCAGGCGGAGCAGAGCCTGGCCGAGAGCCGCGGGCAGCGGAGCGGCTGCAGGCGGAGCTGCGCCGCGCGCCGAGGCCATGGACGGCAAGATCCTGGAGCTGGGCGAGCTGCGCCAGGGGCTGGCCCGGCTGCTGGAGGGCAACTGAGCGGGGACCCCGGGGACCCCAGGGACCTCCAGAGCAGGGCAGGGCAGCCCCGGCTGGCACCGGGCACCCGGGCTGGGGGCACCCGGAGCCGGGGTAACCCGGGCTCACCCCGGGATCCTGGGGGCACCGGGGTAACCCCGACATCCTGGGGCACCCCGAGTTCCTGGGGGACACCTGGGGTAACCCCAGGCTCACCCCGAGTTATGGGAGCACCTGGGGGCACCCCAACATCCTGGGGCACCCCGAGCTCACCCGGGATCCTGGGGCACCCCGAGTTATGGGGGACACCTGGGGTATCCCCGGGCTCACCCCGAGTTATGGGGGCACCTGGGGCACCCCAACATCCTGGGGTAACCCCGGGCTCATCCCGGGATCCTGGGGGCACCCCGAGTTATGGGGGACACCTGGGGCCACCCTGAGCTCCTGGGGTAACCCCGGCTCACCCCGAGTTCTGGGGGCACCGGGGTAACCCCGACATCCTGGGGGCACCCGGGCTCACCCGGGATCCTGGGGCACCCCGAGTTCTGGGGGCTCCCGGGCTCAGGGTTTGCCCCCACCAGCAGTGCCTGGCACAGCGGGCACCGCAGCGGCCACTGGGTGCCCAGAGAGACACAGGGCGAGGGGAGCCCGAATCTGCTCCTGAACCCCAGATCCTCTCCAGGGAGCTCCTGGACCCTCTGCAGGGAGCACCTGAACCCCTAAATCATCTCCAGAGAGCTCCTGGAGCCCCAAATCTGCTCCTGTGAACCCCAGATCCTCTCCAGGGAGCTCCTGAAATCCCAAAATCCTCTCCACAGAGCTCCCAAACTCCTGAATCCTCTTCATGGAGCACTTGAACCCCCAAATCCTCTGCAGGGAACTCCTGAATCCCAAATTCCTCTGCAGGGAGCTCCTGAACCCCAAATCTCCTCGAGGGGTCCCAAACCCTCTCTAGAGAGCTCCCAAACTCCTGAAACCTCTTCATGGAGCACTTGAACCCCAAAAATCTTCTCCAGGGAGCTCCTGAATCCCAAAAATCCTCTGCAGGGAGTATCTGAACCCCAAAACCCTCTTCAGGGAGTTCCTGAACACCCAAATCCTCGCCAGGGGCTCCCAAACTCCTGAATCTTGCCCAGGAGTTCATGGACCCCCAAAATCCTCTCCAGGGGCTCCCAAATCTTCTCCAGGGAGCTCCTGAAATCCCCAAATCCTCTCCAGGGCTCCTGAACCCTCTGCAGGGAGCTCTGGAACCCCAGAATCCTCTCCAGGGGCTCCCAAACTCCTGAATCTTCTCCAGGGACTTCCTGAACCCCCCAAATCCTCTCCAGGGAGTTCCTGGACCCCAAATCCTCTCCAGGGAATTCCTGGACCCCCTACTCCTCTCCAGGGAGTTCCTGAACCCCCTAAAGCCTCTGCAGGGAGTTTCTGGACCCCCAAATCTTCTCCAGGGAATTCCTGAACCCCAAATCCTCTCCAGGCAATTCCTGAACCCCCCAAATCTTCTGCAGGGAATTCCTGAACCCCCAAATCCTCTGCAGGGAATTCCTGAACCCCAAATCCTTTCCAGGGAGCTCCTGGACCCCCAAATCCTCTGCAGGGAATTCCTGAACCCCAAATCCTCTCCAGGGGCTCCCAAACTTCTGAATCCTCTCCAGGGAGTTCCTGAACCCCCAAATCCTCTGCAGGGAATTCCTGAACCCCAAATCCTCTGCAGGGAGCTCCTGAACCCCCAAATCCTCTGCAGGGAGCTCCTGGACTCCCAAATCCTCTCCAGGGAATTCCTGGACCCCCAAATCCTCTCCAAGGAGCTCCTGAACCCCCAAATCTTCTCCAAGGAGCTCCTGAACCCCCAAATCCTCTCCAGGGAATTCCTGGACCCCAAATCCTCTCCAGGGAGTTCCTGGACCCCCAAATCCTCTCCAGGGAGCTCCTGGACCCCCAAATCCTTTCCAGGGACTCCCAAACTCCTGAATCTTCTCCAGCGAGCTCCTGAACCCCCCAAATCCTCTGCAGGGAATTCCTGGACCCCCAAATCCTCTGCAGGGAGTTCCTGGACCCCCAAATCCTCTCCAGGGAGTTCCTGGACCCCCAAATCCTCTGCAGGGAATTCCTGAACCCCCAAATCCTCTCCAGGGAGCTCCTGAACTCCCCAAATCCTCTCCAGGGAGCTCCTGAACCCCCCAAATCCTCTCCAGGGAGTTCCTGGACCCCCAAATCCTCTGCAGGGAGCTCCTCAAGTCCCACCTTCCATGGCACGATCCAGCTGTGCCCGTGCTGCCCATCCCAGCTGTGCCAGCTGTTCCAGCTGTGCCAGCCCCGCCCCCTCCCCTCCCCTCCCCCCGTTTTTACATTTTTAAGGGGAAGGGGCCGAGCAGCCTCGCTCAGGGTGGGGGGAGGTGCCAGAACCACGAAAAAATGAATTTTTTTTCTGTAGATTTTTTAGGAAAACCACTTGCCTTTTGCCAAGGAGCCTCGCTCCAGCTGAGGGGGGAGGGAGGAGAGTTCAGAATTCCTGAATTCCCCAAAATCCCGGGGGGGTGCAGAGGGAAATTCAGGATTTAAAACCTGGATCAGCTGAGCCCAGCGGGGCTGAATGTGTGGTGTGAATTTTGGGGTGGGGGGGTGTCAGGGATCCCATTCCAGGATTCCAGAGATCCCAGGAAAATTGAGGAAAATAAAATAAAAAATAAAAAAAACCTCCAAACCTAGGGAAATCCAGGATTCCAGAGATCCCAGGATTCCAGAATTCCAGAGATCCCAGGAAAATTCAGGAAAATAAAATAAAAAATAATTTAAAAATCCCCAAACCTAGGGAAATCCAGGATTCCAGAATTCTAGAATTCCAGAGATTCCAGGAAAATTTAAAACAAAACAAAACAAAAAACCCCAAACCTAGGGAAATCCAGGATTCCAGAAATCCCAGGATTCCAGAATTCTAGGATTCCAGAATTCCAGAGATCCCAGGAAAATTAAAAAAAAAAACAAAACAAAACAAAAAACCCAAAACAAAACAAAAACAAACCTAGGGAAATCCAGGATTCCAGAGATCCTGCCCCAGGATTTCAGGGATGCCAGAATTCCAGGAATTCCAGAAATCCCAGGATTCCAGAATTCCAGAGATCCCAGGAAAGTTCTGAAAAATAGGAAAAAAAATTTAGGAAAATCCAGAATTCCCAGGGATCCCATTCCAGAATTCCAGGAATCCCAGGATCCTGCTCCAGGATTCCAGAGATCCCAGGAAAAATCAGGAAAATAAAATAAAAAATAAAAATTCCAAACCTAGGAAATCCAGAGATCCCAGGAAAATTCAGAAAAATAGAAAAAAACCCTAGGAAAACCAGGAAAATACAGAATTCCAGAGATCCCAGGAATCCCAGGATCCTGCTCCAGGATTCCAGAGATTCCAGGAAAATAAAAATAAAAAACCTCCAAATCTAGGGAAATCCAGGATTCCAGAAATCCCAGAATAATTCAGGAAAATTAAAAAAAAAAAAAACCACACCAAAAACCCCCCAAACCTAGGAAAATCCAGAATTCCAGGAATCCCAGAATTCCAGAGATCCCAGGAAAATTCAGGAAAATAAAAAAACAAACTAGGAAAATCCAGAATTCCAGAGATCCCAGGGATCCCATTCCAGAATTTTAGGAATCCCAGAATTCCAGAGATCCTGCTCCAGGATTCCAGAGATTCCAGGAAAATTCAGAAAAATAGAAAAAAACCTAGGAAAACCCAAGAAAATCCAGAATTCCAGAGATTTCCTCCTTCCAGAGGGAAAATTCAGAATTTAAACCTGGATCAGCTGAGCCAAGCAGAGCTGAATGTGGGCTGTGAATTTTGGGGTGGGGAGGAGAATTTTGGGGAACTCCCCGGGTAAGGGGGTTGGGATTTGGATTAAAATTTGGATTAAATGGAGCAAATTTGGATTAAATGGAGCAAATTTGGATTAAATGGAGCAAATCGCAGCTGCCCTTGGATTGTAGCCTTTTTATTGTTATTGGGGTTTTGTGGATTTTGTATCAGGGAGCAGCTCCCAGGATTCCAGGAAAAGTCAGGAAATTAAAAAAAAAAAAAACAACTAGGAAAATCCAGGAAAATCTCATTAAAATCCCATAAAAACCCGTAAAAATTGCAGGAAAATCACAGCAAAACTGCAGGAAAATTGCAGGAAAATCACAGCAAAACTGCAGGAAAATCCCATTAAATTCCCCAAAATATCCCATTAAAAACCCATTAAAATACCAGGAAAATAATGTAAAAATAAAATTCAAAACCCCATAAAAATCGCGAGGAAAATCACAGGAAAATCCTATAAAAATCCCATGAAAATCCCCAAAAATATCCCATAAAAATCCATTAAAATCTCATTTAAAAATCCCATTAAATTCCCAGGAAAATCCTGTAAAATCCCCAAAAATCCCATGAAAATCCTATAAAAATCCTATGGGGTTTTATGGGAGTTTTATGGGATTTTAATAGGATTTTTTTCTTTTAGAGGATTTTCCTGGGTTTTTAATGGGATTTTATGGGATTTTAATGAGATATTTTTAATCCCATGAAAATGCCACAAAAATCCCATAAAAATCCAGTTTTGATTCCCTGAAACCTCAGATTGATTTTAAACAAGAGGTAAAATCACTCCTTCCCCAATAAAATAAAATAAAATAAAATAAAATAAAATAAAATAAAATAAAATAAAATAAAATAAATATAACATGAAATTAAATAAAATAAAATCAACCCCCCCTGGAGTTTTTTGTGTTTTTAGACATCAAAGTTATTGAATTTCCCAGCCTTGCCTTCCATACCTGAATTTTTATCAGGACAAATTCTCAGGGCAGGAAAAGCAAAGAGATTCGGGGCAATTTGTAATTAAATAATGTAATTAAATAATGTAATTAAATGATGCAATTAAAGAATGTAATTAAATAATAAAAGAATCAGTGAGCTGACCCTGCTGGGCTGCAGGAGCAGCTGCTCCTTCCTCAGAGCTCGGGTTATTTTTAGTTTATTTGGAGTTTATTTGGAGTTTATTTTTAGTGCAGAAATGCACAGAGCAGCCTTAGCACAGGCACGTCCTGCATGGCAGTGCTGGGGGAAAACAACCCAAAAAAATCCCGAAAAAATCCCAAAAATCCCAAAATCCCAAAAAATCCCCAAAAATCCCAAAAATCCCAAAATCCCCCAAAATCCCCAAAAAATCCCAAAAAATCCCAAAAATCCCCAAAAATCCCCAAAAATCCCCAAAAAATCCCCCAAAAAATCCCAAAAAATCCCAAAAATAAAATAAAATAAAATTTAAAAAACCAAAAAAATCCCAGTGCTCTGTCCCAGAGTAACTTGTATTTATGTTTATAATTAATAATTATAAATATAACAATATATAATTTCATGATTGACACCCCCCAAACACAGGCACGTCCTGCATGGCAGTGCTGGGGGGAAAACAATCCAAAAATTTAAAAAAAAACCAAAAAAAATCCCCCCAAAATAAAATAAAATAAAATAAAATAAAATAAAATAAAATAAAATAAAATCCCAGTGCTCTGTCCCAGAGTAATTTGTAATTATAATTAATAATTATAAATATTATAATATATAATATATAATATATAATTAATTTCATAATTGACACCCCCCAAACAGAGGCATGTCCTGCATGGCAATGCTGAGGGGGAATACAGCCCCAAAAATCCCTCAAAAACCCCAAAAATAAAATAAAATAAAATAAAACAAAACAAAATAAAATAAAATAAAATAAAAAAACCAAAATATCCCAGTGCTCTGTCCCAGAGTAATTTGTAATTATGTCTATAATCATAATTATTTCATGGTTAACACATCCTGAACAAAGTCCTGCATGGCTGTATTGGGGGTGGAAAACAGCCCAAAAAATCCCAAAAATAAAATTAAAAACCAAAAAAACCCAGTGCCCTCTCCCAGAGTAATTTGTCATTATGTCTATAATTGATAATTATTGAGGGGATTTCAGGCCCTGCCTGACCATTCTGGGGGGTGGAAAATGGCCCCAAAAAAACTCCAAAAAAACCCCAAAAAATTCCAAAAATCCTCTAAATTTAAAAAAAAAAATAATATAAAACTTCCCAGTGTCCTCTCCCAGAATAATTTCTAATTATGTTTATAATTGATAATTATTGTGGGGATTTCATGATTGACAGTACCAGCACAAGCACATCCTGCCTGTTCTAGGGGGTGCAAAACAGCCCCAAAAAATCCCCTAAAATCCCCTAAAATCCCCTAAAATAAAATAAAATAAAATAAAATAAAACCAAAAAAATCCCAGTGCCCTCTCCCAGAGTAATTTGTCATTATGTCTATAATTGATAATTATTGAGGGGATTTCAGGCCCTGCCTGGCTGTTCTGGGGGGTGGAAAATGGCCCCAAAAAAACCCCCAAAAAACCCAAAAAAATTCCAAAAATCCCCTAAAATAAAAAAAAATAATAATATAAAACTTCCCAGAGTCCTCTCCCAGAATAATTTCTAATTATGTTTATAATTGATAATTATTGTGGGGATTTAATGATTGACAGCCCCAGCACAGGCATGTTCTGACTGTTCTAGGGGGTGGAAAACAGCCCCAAAAAAACCCCAAAAATAAAATAAAATAAAATAAAATAAAATAAAATAAAATAAAATAAAATAAAATAAAATAAAATAAAATAAAATAAGAAAAAAAAATCCCAGTGCCCTATCCCAGAATAATTTCTAATTATGTTTATAATTGATAATTATTGTGGGGATTTCATGATTGACAGTCCCAGCACAGGCACGTCCTGCCTGACTGTTCTAGGGGGTGGAAAACAACCCAAAAAAACCCCTAAAATAAAATAAAATAAAATAAAATAAAATAAAATAAACCAAAAAAAATCCCAGTGCCCTCTCCCAGAGTAATTTGTCATTATGTCTATAATTGATAATTATTGAGGGGATTTCAGGCCCTGCCTGACTGTTCTAGGGGTGGAAACGGCCCCAAAACTCCCCCCAAAAACCCCCAAAATCCCAAATCCGGGTGTGGCGGCGCCTCCTGCTGGCAGAGCTGCCCTCGGCCCGGGGAAAAGGGAAAAGTCATTTCTGGGGTAAAACTGAGATTTTTTGGGGCTTTTTGGTGCCTTCAGAACAGCAGAGTTCATTTTGGAAAGAGGTGAAGCAGCAAACCTGGCCCCAAAATTTCCTTTTTTTAAATTATTTTTTATTTTTCTCTTTTTTTTTAATTTTTCTTTTTTTTTTTTGTTTTTTGTTTTTTGTTGCCCACAAAGCCCCAGAGTGACCCCAGGCTCAGGGGTTCAGGATGCCCAGAGCAGCATTCCAAGGATTCCTGTGGATTTCGTGTTCCAAAGGCTCCAAATTTCACCTTCCTTTAGGGAGCTTCTGGAGCCTAAATGGGATATTTGGGACAAGGACTGGAATTCCAGGACACAGGGGATGGATTTAAACTGGAAAAGGGGAATTTGGGTGGGATTTTGGGAAGGGATTCCTGGCTGGGATGGAATTCCCAGAGCAGCTGTGGCTGCTCTGGATCTCTGGAATCTCCAAAATTGAGAAGGCAAATTCCAGGAAAACCTTGGAACTGTTTCAAACTCTAAAGTGGCTCCAGAAGAGGATTTGGGACAAGGACTGGAATTCCAGGATATGGGAATGGATTTAAACAGGAAAAGTAAAATCTGGGTGGGATTTTGGGAAGGAATTCCTGTCCAGGATGAAATTCCCAGAGCAGCTGTGGCTGCCCCTGGATCCCTGCATGTGTCCAAAAATTGGAGAAGGCAAATTCCAGAAAAAACCTGGAGGTGTTTCCAATCTCTAAGAGGGCTCCAGGTGAGCTGGAGAATATTTGGGACTAGGACTGGAAATCCAGGATATGGGGAATGAATTTAAACTGGAAAAAGGGGAATCTGGGTGGGATTTTGGGAAGGAATTTCTTTTCCAGGATGGAATTCCCAGAGCAGCTGTGGCTGCCCCTGGATCCCTGGAATCTCCAATCTTTTGGTACAATATTATTATTTGGAACAACATATTGCAATCCTTTGGAATAATCCTGCAATCTCCTGGAGCAGCCTGGCAGGAACTGGGTGAGCTCTGAGCTGCTCAGTGTCAGGATTTTGGATCTTTCCCCTTCTCCCTGATCTCGCTCAGGAGCGCCCACATTAATTAAAAGTCCAATTCCAATCCCAATTCCAGGGATGTCACTGCTGCTCCTGCTGCTCCTGCTGCTCCTGCTGCTCCTGCTCCTTCTGCTGCTCCTGCTGCTCCTGCTGCTCCTGCTGCTCCTTCTCCTTCTCCTGTTCCTTCTCCATCTTCCTCCTGCTCCTGTCCCTCCTCCGGAGCAGCCTCCTCTGCAGCAGCAGCTCCCTCCTCCTGCCCAGGCTCTGCCGCAGCCGCTCCCGGCACGCGCGGTTCCGCCGCCGGATGCTGCGCAGCTCGGCGCTGCGGCGGGACCGCAGGGAGGGGTCCTGGGACAGGGACAGAGGGGACACTGGGGACACTGGGGACATTGGGGACAGGCCAGCTCGGCGCTGCGGCGGGACCGCAGGGAGGGGTCCTGGGACAGGGGGACACTGGGGTCACTGGGGACACTGGGGACACTGGGGACATTGGGGACAGTGGGGACACTGGGACATTGGGGACAGTGGGGACAGTGGGGACACTGGGGACATTGGGGACAGGCCAGCTCGGCGCTGTCGGCGGGACCGCAGGGAGGGTCCTGGGACAGGGACAGAGAGGAGACTGGGGACACTGGGGACACTGGGGACACTGGGACAGGCCAGCTCGGCGCGCTGCGGCGGACCGCAGGGAGGGGTCCTGGCACGGGACAGAGGGGACACTGGGGACACTGGGGACAGGCGAGCCAGCGCTGCGGCGGGACCGCAGGGAGGGGTCCTGGGACAGGGACAGAGGGGACACTGGGGACACCAGGGACATTGGGGACAGAGGGACAGAGGGGACATTGGGGACATTGGGGACATTGGGGACACTGGGACAGGCCAGTTCTGGCGCTAGCGGCGTGGACTCGCAGGGAGGGGTCCTGGGACAGGGGGACACGGGTCACTGGGGACACTGGGGACATCAGGGACATTGGGACAGGCCAGCTCGAGCGCTGCGGGCGGACCGCAGGGAGGGTCCTGGGACGGGGACAGAGGGGACACTGGGGACACTGGGGACACCAGGGACATTGGGGACACTGGGGACAGTGGGTACAGAGGGGACAGTGGGGACAGTGGGACAGGCCAGCTCGGCGCTGCAGGCGGACCGCAGGGAGGGTCCTGGCACGGGGACAGAGGGACATTGGGGACACCAGGGACATTGGGGACAGTGGGGACATTGGGGACAGAGGGGACACTGGGGACACCAGGGACATTGGGGACAGTGGGGACATTGGGGACAGAGGGGACACTGGGGACACCAGGGACATTGGGGACAGGCCAGCTCGGCTCTGCAGCAGGACTGCAGTGCGGGGTCCTGGGGACAGGGGGACAGAGGGACATTGGGGACAGTGGGGACAGTGGGGACATTGGGGACACCAGGGACATTGGGGACAGTGGGGACAGTGGGACAGTGGGGACATTAGGGACACCAGGGACATTGGGGACAGTGGGGACAGTGGGGACACTGGGGACAGTGGGGACATTAGGGACACCAGGGACATTGGGGACAGTGGGGACAGTGGGGACAGTGGGGACAGTGGGGACATTGGGGACATTAGGGACATTGGGGACAGTGGGGACAGTGGGGACAGGCCAGCTTCGGTGCTGCGGCGGGACTGCAGGGCAAAGTCCTAGGGACAGAGGGCACAGAGGGGACAGAGGGGACACTGGGGACAGGACAGTGGGGACAGGGGGACAGAGGGGACACTGGGGACAGGACACTGGGGACACTGGGGACACTGGGGACACGGCACTGGGGGACACTGGGGACACTGGGGACAGGACACTGGGACAGGACAGTGGGACAGGCCCAAGCCATTGGGGACAGGACACCAGGACACACCCAGGACACTGGGGACAGTGGGGACAGACACTGGGGACACACCCAGGACACTGGGGACACTGGGGACAGGACACTGGGGACACTGGGGACAGGACATTGGGGACAGGACACTGGGGACAGGACACTGGGGACATTGGGGACAGGACATTGGGGACAGGACATTGGGGACAGGACACTGGGGACACTGGGGACACGACACTGGGGACACACCCAGGACATTGGGGACACTGGGGACACGACTCTGGGGACACTGGGGACAGGACACTGGGGACAGGACACTGGGGACACGACTCTGGGGACACTGGGGACAGGACACTGGGGACAGGACACTGGGGACACTGGGACACACCCAACCCCTGGGCCTCTCCCAGCTGCCCACAGCTGAGGAGCCTCCAAAACTGAGCCCCTTCTCCATTTCCCCTCCAGAGCATTTCAAACACCCCAATATTCCATCTAATGAACATAATAACACTTAAAATATTTGATACAGCATTTAACAATCACATCAAATTAATAATCAATATTTTAATATAAATACATAATACTTAAATTAAAATATTGACTATTAATATATTAAACATTTTAACATAATTATAATTTTAGTAATATAATATGTGATATTCTAATATAATATTTAACTTTTAATATAATAATATGTAATATTTTTATATAATAATATTTAAATTGTTTAATATAATAATATTTAATATTTATTTTAGGATTATTTTAAATAAACCTTTCCTACCCAGAAGGGAGTGAACCCAGCAGTGAGGGGACTGATTTCCTTTTCCCATTTCCTTTTCCCATTTCCTTTCCCATTCCCATTCCCAAATTTTTCCAGCCCACAGCAGTTCTCACCTTCCCTTCAAGGATCATCTGTTTCCTTTTATTGATTTCTTTCTTCTCATCAAAATCCATCCCCTCCAGCTCCTGGCACAGGAAAAGCAGCAGAGCAGGACTCAGACACAAAAACCCCAAAAATGGTGAAAAACCCCCAAAACGATGAAAAAATCCCCCAAAAATGGTGAAAAAAACCCCAAAAATGGTGAAAAAAATGGTGAAAAAAACCCCAAAATGGTGAAAAGCCCCAAAAGTGCTGAAAAAGAACCAAAAATGGTGGAAAAACCCAAAAATAGTGGAAAAACCCAAAATTATGAAAAAACTCCCCAAAAATGGTGGAAAAACCCCCAAAAATGGTGGAAAAAACCCCAAAAATGGTGAAAAACCCCAAAAATGGTGAAAAAAACCCCAAAAATGGTGAAAAAACCCAAAATGGTGGCAAACCCTCCAAAAATGGTGAAAAAAAGCCCAAAAATGGTGAAAAAACCCCAAAAATGGTGAAAAAAAGCCACAAAAATGTTGAAAAACCCCCAAAATTACGGAAAAACCCCAAAAATGGTGAAACCCCCCAAAATGGTGAAAAAACCCCCAAAATGGTGGAAAACCCCAAAATGGTGGAAAAAACCCCAAAAATGGTGAAAAACCCCCAAAAATGGTGAAAAAACCCCAAAAATGGTGAAAAACACAAAAATGGTGAAAAACCCCAAAAATGATGGAAAAAACCCAAAATGGTGGAAAAAACCCCAAAATTGTGAAAAAAGACCAAAATGGTGGAAAAAACCCCAAAAATGGTGAAAAACCCTCCAAAAATGGTGGAAAAAACCAAAAATGGTGAAAAAAACCACAAAAATGTTGAAAAACCCCAAAAATGGTGAAAAACCCACAAAAATGGTGAAAAACCCCAAAAATAATGGAAAAAAACCCAAAATGGTGGAAAAAACGCCAAAATGGTGGAAAACCCCAAAAATGGTGAAAAACCCTCCAAAAATGGTGAAAACCCCTCCAAAAATGGTGAAAAAACCCCCAATGGTGAAAAAATGCAAAATGGTGAAAAACCCCAAAAATGGTGAAAACCCCAAAAAAACAGGATGGACCAAGGGCAGACTCCCACACATCCACAATTCTCAAATTCTGAAAATTTTGGAACCCAGAAATCCCAAACTCCCTGGGATTTTTGAGTTTCTGACTTTGATTTTTAGGGAACACAGCTTTGGAGAAGGATTCCAAAATTTGAGTGATGGAATTGAAATCACAAGCTTGTCATTAGAGCAGAAATTGGAATTTCACAGGGTGAAGGGTTTGGAATTTGGGGTTTTTGGAATATAGTAAATATATTCAAATATATTTTAGAAAACATAGGAATATATTTTAAAAATAGTAATTATTCAAATATATTTTAGAAAATAGTAATAAATTCTAATATATTTTAGAAAATATAGGAATATATTTTAAAAAATAGTAATTATTCAAATATATTTTAGAAAATAGTAATTATTCAAATATATTTTAGGAAATAGTAATTATTCTAATATATTTTAGAAAATAGTAATTATTCTAATGTATTTTAGAAAATAGTAATTATTCTAATATATTTTAGAAAATACCAATAGGAACAAGATGGAGGTTCTTGGGAGCTGTTTCTTGTTCTTTTTTTTTTTTTTTTTTTTTCTTTTTTTTTTTCCTCCTACTTCAGGTAATAATTTTGGGTTGTGTGCTATCAAAATTAATTTAATTAATTTAATTAGTGCTGCCCAGTGGGTCTCAGTCACTCACAATCTCACACTCCCTCCTGGTGACGTTCACTTGGGTCAGGATGTTCAGCACCTGCTGCTCCTCCACTGAGAACTCCTGCAGCTTCAGCTCTAAAAATGGGGAGAAAGCCAAAAATCAGGGGCAGAAATGGAAAAAGAAAATTCAAAAAACAGAGTGAGAAATGGGGAGAAAAATCCAAAAATCAGGGTGAGACATGGAGAGGGAAAATCCAAAAATGCAGAGGGAAAATCCAAAAATCAGGGTGAGATATGGAGAGGAAAATCCAAAAATGGAGAGGGAAAATTCAAAATTCAGGGTGAGATATGGGGAGAAAAAATCCAAAAATCAGAGTGAGATATGGAAAGAAAAATCCAAAAATGGGGAGGGAAAAATCCAAAAATCAGGGGTGAGATATGGAGAGGGAAAATCCAAAGATCAAAGTGAGACACAGGGAGGGAAAATCCAAAAATGGAGAGGGAAAATCCAAAAATCAGAGTGAGTCATGGGGAGGGAAAATCCAGAAATTGGGAGGGAAAATCCAAAAATGGAGAGGGAAAATCCAAAAACCAGGGTGAGACATGGGGAGGGAAAATCCAGAAATGGAGAGGGAAAAGCCAAAAATCAGGGTGAGATATGGAGAGGAAAATCCAAAAATCAGAGTGAGAAATGGAAAGAAAATCCAAAAATGGAGAGGGAAAAATCCAAAAATCAGGGTGAGATATGGAGAGGAAAAATCCAAAAATCAGAGTGAGAAATGGAAGAAAATCCAGAAATTGGGAGGAAAATGCAAAAAGCAGGGGAGAAATGGAAAAGAAAATCCAAAAATGGAGAGGGAAAAGCCAAAAATCAGGGGGATACAGGGGAGAAAAAATCCAAAACCAGGGTGTGAGATGTGGGAGGGAAAATTTAAAATCAGGGGTGAGACACAGAAAGGGAAAACCAAAAACGGGAGGGAAAATCCAAAAACCAGAGCGAGATATGGAAAGAAAATCCAAAAATGGAGATGGAAAATCAAAAACCAGGGTGAGAAATGGAAAGGAAAATCCAAAAATGGAGAGGGAAAATTCAAAAATCAGGGGGAGACACTTGGAGAGGGAAAAATTCAAAAATCGGGTGAGATATGGGGAGGGAAAATCCAAAAATCAGAGTGAAATTTGGAAAGAAAATCCAAAAATGGGGAGGGAAAATCTAAAAGCAGGGTGAGATATGGGAGGGAAACAGGGAGGGAAAGGGAAATGGAAAAGGAGGGGAAAGGGAAAAGGGAAAAAGGGAAAAGGAAAAGGGGAAAGGGGAAAAGGAAAAAGGGAAAAGGGAGGGAAGGAAAGGGAAATGAAAAAAGGGAAAGGGAGTGAAAGGGAAAAGAAAGGGAAAAAACAAGGGTGAGGGAGAGGGAAAGGAAAAGAAAAAAGGGAAGGGAAAGGAAAGGGGAAAAGGGAAAAAGGGGGAAAGGAAGGGAGAGGGAAAGGAAATCAAAAGAGGAAGGGGAAAGAGAAAGGAAAGGGCAAGAGAGAGGAAAGCAAAAGGGGAAGGGAAGGAAGGAGAAAGGAAAGGGAAAGAGAGAAAGGAAAGGAAAAGGGAAAAGGAAAAGGAAAAGGGAAAAGGAAAAGGAAAAGGAAAGAGGAAAAGGAAAAGGGAAAAGGAAAAGGAAAAAGGAAAAGGAAAGGAAGGGGAAAGGAAAAGGAAAAGGAAAGGAAAAGGAAAAGGAAAGAGGAAAAGGAAAAGGAAAGGAAAAGGAAAAAGGGAAAGGAAAAGGGAAAGGAAAAAGGAAAAGGAAAGGGAAAAGGGAGAGGGAAAGGAGAAGGAAAAGGAATAGGGAAAAGGAAAGGAAAAGGAAAAGGGAAGGGAAAGAGGGAAGGGAAAGGGAAAGGGAAAGGGGAAAGGGAAGAGAGAGCGAAAAGGGAAAGGGAAAGGAAAGAGTGAAAAGGAAATGGGAAAGGGAAGAGGAAAAGGAAAAGGGAAAAGGAAAAGGGAAAGGGAAAGGGAAAAGGGAAAGGAAAAGGGAAAGGAAAGGCTAAAGGAAAGGGAAAGGAAAAGGGAAGGCAAAGGGAAAGGAAAGGAAAAGGAAAGGGAAAGGAAAGGGAAAGGGAAAGGAAAAGGGAAGGGGAAAGGGAAAGGGAAAGGAAAAGGAAAAGGAAAAGGAAAGGGAAAAGGGAAATGGAAAGGAAAAGGGAAAAGGAAAGGGAAAGGAAAAGGAAAGGGAAAGGAAAAGGGAAAAGGGAAAGGGAAAAGGGAAAGGAAAGGAAAAGGGAAAGGAAAAGGAAAAGGGAAAAGGGAAAAGAGAAAAGGGAAGAGAAAAGGAAAGGGGAAAGGGGAAAGGGAAAAGGGAAAAGGGAAAAGGGAAAAGTTAAAGAAGCCGGAGCTGCACTCACTGATCTCGGCCTCGATGGCGTGCACCAGGTGAATGTCGTGACTGAGTGACCACGCGTGAGGGCCAGGCCCCGTCCTCCCTGAGTGGGGGACAGCAGGAGGGACAGGCAGGGACAGACAGGCAGGGACAGACAGGGACAGACAGACAGGGACAATCAGGGACTGGCCGTGCTGCAGGCAGGGAGGGTGACCCCAAACCAGCCCCAGCCCCTCCATCCCACGGAGATCCTTCCCCTCTGCAAACCCCTACAGACTCCATGGTGCTCCACCACTCACACCCAGGGCAGGCCTCCCTGCTGGCCCTGTCCTCTCTCTGAGTGGCCCTGTCCCTCTCCCTGCTGGCCCTGTCCCTCTCACCTCTCCCTGCTGGCCCTGTCCCCTCTCTCTGCTGGCCCTGTCCTCCCCTGCTGGCCCTGTCCCCTCCTGCTGGCCCTGTCCCTCTCACCCCTCTCTGCTGGCCCTGTCCCCTCCCTGCTGGCCCTGTCCCTCTCCCTGCTGACCCTGTCCCTTCTTCTGGTGGCTGTCACCTCCCTGCTGGCTCCTGTCCCCTCTCTGGGTGGCTGTCACCTCCCCTGGTGGTCCCTGTCCCTCTCACCTCTCCCTGCTGGCCCTGTCCCCTCCCCTGCTGGCCCTGTCCCTCCCTGGTGGCCCTGTCACCCCTCTCTGCTGGCCCTGTCCCTCCTGGTGGCCCTGTCACCCTCTCCCTGCTGGCTCCTGTCCCTCTCGGGTGGCT
>JAKWBO010001151.1:0-18148 GCA_034336685.1 Luscinia luscinia
CAGCGAGCTGGGCAGCGCGGGGAGGGCCGCCACGCCGCCGACAGCTCCATGCAGACAGGGAGGGAGGGGGGTAGGGAGAGGAGCTAGTCATAACATCAACCCAGCTTTGTTTAAATCATCTGAAGCACAAGCTTGTAGCAGAAAGTTTTAATGTCCTAATGCAGCCGAAAAGGAGCAAGGTCCCTCTGCAGGCTTTAACTGTCTTTACAGATGGATCTGGCTGCACCCACAAGTCAGTGTTGCTTTGGTGGGATTAAGACCTTAACTGATGGAGTTCAGATATTACTACTGTTTCAGGTTCTACCCAGATTGCTGAATTGGCAGCTGTGGTGGGAGCCTTTCAGCTATTTGCTGCCCCTTTTAACTTAATAATGGACTCTGCTTATGTTGCAGGAATCATTGAAAGAGCTGAAGCTGCGGTACTCAAGGAAGTACCTAATGCAGAATTGTTTCAGTCGTTACAACAGCTTGTTTTTCTTTTAGATACCAGACAACATCTGTATTTTGTAATGCATGTTTGTTCTCACACAACATTACCTGGTTTTATTGCAGAGGGGAATCGTTAAGCAGATTTGCTTACTTTACCAGTTCAAAAAAACTCAGCCTGTATTACCAGACTGCTTTGACCAGGCAAAACTCAGTCATTTGTTTTTTCACCAAAATGCTGCTGCACTCGCACACACCTTTGATTTGACCACTTGCCAAGCCTCCAGTATTGTGGCTATGTGCCCAGATTGTCAAAGGCATTCATTTCTCTCCCTTGCAGGAGGTGTTAGCCCTAGAGGACTCCAAAACCTTCAGATTTGGCAAACAGATGTTACTCATTTTCCCGAATTCGGCTGACTTAAATATATCCACTTTTCCACAGACACATTTTCAGGTGCCTCATTTGCATCTTGTCACACTGGAGAATCTGCAAAGGATGTATGTTGTCACTTTGCTAGTGCTTTTGCAGTCTAGGGAATTCCCTCTGAAATTAAAACTGATAGCGGCCCTGCATACATCTCTCTGAGAGTTGCAAGTTTCTTTGCTCTCTGGGGAGTAACACACAAAACAGGGGTTCGTCATTCTCCTACAGGCCAAGCTATAATGGAAAGAGCCCACACTTCACTTAAGTGTCTTTTGTTACAACAGAAAGGGGGAATGGGGAATGCCACCTCAGCTGAAAGATTGCAGAAAGCATTGTATGTTTTTCACTTTTTAAATTGTTTCCTAATGGATCCTTACCCTCCAGTTGTGAGACATTTTGGCAGTAATCCTCAGTTAGAAGTCAAAGAGAAGGCCCCAGTCCTTATTAAGAATCCTGCAACAGGTAAGATCATGGAATCCTATTCCCTTGTTACCTGGGGAAAAGGCTATGCTTTTGTCTCCACAGAGAACGGCCCAAGGTGGATCCTGGCCAAGAGAGTGAGACCATTCCGAGATTCCTTAGATCTTCCTCAGAAAGAGGACTGCTGTAGCCCTGGCATCTCACTGGCTATCCTGACCCAGCCACCCTTGGCTCCAGTTCCATACACCACTGAGGCCAACTCTGCCCGACCATCACCTTGACCAACTTCTTGATTCGAGAGGACTCATTGACTTTGCACCACTCTTTGAGTTTCGTGGCCATCTTACTCCAGACATAGTAGAGGACATAACTGGAGTCCAAGTCTCTCGTCGCGAATGGCAGTGGAGATGGTCTAAGCAGGAACTTGAGGTTGAAAATAACCCTATTCCCTCTTTTATTTGCAAAAAATATTCACATCAAGTATGGGTTTTGTGCCAGTGTTGAAAGTGTCAGAAACAGTGGTATTGTATATCAAGCCAGCACCGTGGCCATTGCCCACAGTGTGATCCCTTATGACATTCTTTCTGTGAATGCGTTATTTTGAAATTTCTGTGTGGACAAAACCATGGCTGGCTTCAGGATCAATATTTCTGGGAGCAGTATTCGTCTCCTCAGACTGGTCCTTATAGTAGGACTTGGCCTTCACGAAGGGCAGGTGAAAATACTGCCACCCCTTCCAGAATGTAATGTTTGGCTTACGCTTGCTAATGCTTTAAACAAATCTACGCTGTGCCTTTCCATGGCCTCACCAGGTAATCCTTTTCAAACTTGTTTGGTAGCCGTGCCTTTGGAAAAAAGTGAATAGGATATTTTATCCAATATGACCATGCATAAAAATTGTGTTGCTCCAGGTCGAATGGAGCCCATATGGTGGTGTGAAGACAAAAATCACAAGAAAAAGAGTGAACCAGCAGGATGGTACTCAGTTAACGAAATTTATTTGGGTGCGAACAAAGTTGGAGACTTTATCCTATACCCCTACATCCCTATGTTGGGTTGATGTGGCCAGAAATGTGTATTCTATCACCTTCTGTTAAAACCGGGTGGGGTAGTGATTCCTTATCTCTGTGGCACATACCATGTGCTAATGGTCCGTCTTTAAGACAAGATGGGGCAATCATCTTTATATTTTCTACGACCCATCCTCCATCCAGGAAGATATCATCTGCTGTTGGGCCATTAAGTCCCACTGTATGACTGATAAAATTACATCATCCCATTATAGATGCTCCAGCCAGGGGGAGGAACCAAGCCTTTCCTACCTAGATTAAAATGGAGCTGTTGGACAGCAAGTTACCTTCTTTCCACTGGATTCCAGAGAAGCACGACCTTTCTACATCATCCCTGGACTTCTGGAGGAAGGCTGCACCTTCTACAGGAGCACTGCTTCAGCTGAACCACACCTGCCACTGCAGGGGGACTGTAGCCACCATTTGATCGGACTGCTATCAACATCCTGACTGACAGGGTGTCAGGTTGTATTCTGACTCTGTCAGGGTTGGGATTGTTTTTTGTAATACTGTATTTCTATTTTAATTTTCCCAGTGAAGAACTGTTATTCCTAATTCCCATATCTTTGCCTGAGAGCCCCTTAATTTCAAATTTATAATAATTTGGAGGGAGGGGGTTTGCATTCTCCATTTCAAAGAGAAGCTTCTGCCTTTATTGGCAAATAACTGTCCTTCAAACAAGGAAAAGCCCCAAGAATTGGACATTTTTTGATCCATGCAATCTGACCCATTCAAACACCGAGTTGATACCAAAAGGGTTAATTCAATTTTTACTGTGCCTGTGAACTTTTAGCAGAGAAACAAGTTACAGATACAAACACTGTTTTCCCAGCAAGGACCATTGGAAAATATGAAGAAGACATGCGGCTCAAGAATGTACTAAAAGACAAAAAATGGACTGAATCTGGGAATTTGGGGTGGATTTTATGGTAATGGGTAAATTGCAATATGCATATAGTGACTGTATATAAGCAACACACTTGTAAAATCATGTGTGCACATAGGATTAGGAGTAGTCCCCATGGAACCTCAGGTCTGAATAAATGATGCCCTCTTTAACACCACATTAGTGTTAAGGAGTCTTAGTCTGATATTTCAGAGATTTGGTGACAGTGTCACACCTACACAATCCATTCCTCGAGGCTGCTTGAGCTAGGAAGTGTGTGGATAAAAAATCACTAGAAAGCTCAGCATCGACTTGCCCTGATGTGGGTCTCCTCTATGGGACACAGCTGCTTCACCATGGTCTTCACCATGGGCTACAGGAATCTCAGCTCTGGCACATGAAGCACCTCCTCCCCCTCCTTTTCCACTGACCTTGGTGTCTGCAGAGTTGCTCCTCTCACATATTCTCACCCTGCTCTTCTCTGGCTGCAATTTAAACTGCGCTTTTTTTTTTTTTCCCTTCATCTCAAATATGTTATCACAGCGGTGTTGCCACCCTTTCTAATTGGCCTAGCTTTGGTCAGTAACTCATCCGTCTTGAAGCTGCCAAGTATTGGCTCTGGTGGACATGGAGGAAGCTTCTAGTGACTTCCTCAAGAACCCACCCCAGTAACCCCTCTCTCCCCCCTTACCAAAACCTGGCCACACAAGCCCAATACAAATGGTTTGGATTTAAAGGGATCTTAAAGATCATCTTACCGTGGCAGGGACACCTTCCACTACACCAGGTTGTTCAAAGCCCCATTCAACATGGCCTTGATCACTTCCACAAATGGGACATTCACTGCCTCTCTGGGAAACCTGTTCCAGTGCTTCACCACCCTCACAGTCAAGAATTTCTTCCTAACACCTGTTCTAAACCTGCCTTCTGACAGTTTGAAACCATTGCCCTTTGTCCTATCCCTCCATGCCCTTGTGAAAAGCCCTCTCCAGCTCTCCTGCAGGACTCCATTAAGTACTGGAATGGGCTTTAAGATCTCCCCGGAACCTTCTCTTTTCCTGGCTGAACAATCCAAATGCTTTGAAAATCCCAAGCAACCTGGCATTACAGCTTTAGGTCCAATCCAGGGTCCACCAATTCCCCATAACAGCTCAATGCCACAGGTTGATGGACCAAACTCCAGCTGTACCTCCAGGAAGGTGCTCTCTCAACCCCTAGAACCTCACAATTTTTCAAACCCTGAATAAGGAGGTCTAATCCCTCTTCCAGATCTCATGTCTTCTAATTTATAGCTCATTTTCTTTGCCATTCCTAAACAACATCCAAGTCTTGAGTGTTAAGTTTGAAGGCATGCCCTGGCAGAGAGTTTTGCAGATCCAAGCCAATAGGGAGAGCATTTTCTCATGGACCCAGCTGTCTTAAACAGACCTTGTGTTGTAAGGAGATCAGAAACAAGCAATGTACTTTCTCTGGCCACTTATTAGCTTTGAGATCTTCTTTTCCCTGCCTCTGCTTGACTCTAAGACTCCCCCACAGATTTTCCAGACTCTATCTGTTTTTTTCTGTTGTCTGCTAAGTGTTCTTATTACCTTTCCCTCACATATAGTCCTCAGAGAGCTCACAGTTGATATGGTGACATTTCTCCTCAATTCCAGCTGCTAAAGTCCATTAGGAGACCAGCTTCCACATAGCAGCGACCACTTCTTCACTCCATCTGCCCTTCCACACCCAAGCCATCATTGGGAAAGGGTTTGCTCACCAGAGGTGCCATGCCTGGGCAACCTCCTGGTCTCATCACAGCAGCTGTGTCACCCTCCAGCCCTTCTACCTGCAACCAAAGCCTCCCAGGTCTATCTGGATCTCACCATCCTCCCTTCCTCCTTGACATCCTTCCTTCCATGCAGCTGAGTCACTTCCCCCTCTACAAACATCTCCTTCAAATTTTCCATACCCTTTAGCTTGTGAGAGCATCTGTGGTCCCAGTCCAGCAAACTTTACTCATGGAGAAGTCCTCTGTGCTCATGAAGAAGCCCCTGAGCTGTTGTTTTTCTCCTATGAGGGTGGAGAAACACTGGCACAGGTTGCCCAGAGAGGTGATAGAGGTCCCCTCCCTGGAAACATTCACGATCAGATTGAACGGAGCTCTGAGCAGCCTAGTCTAGTTGAAGGTGTCCCTGCTCATTGCAGGGAGTTGGAACTAGATAAGCTTTAAGGTCCCTTTCAATACAAGCCATTCTGTGAGTCTATGATTCCAGCCCCTGCTCCATAGGGATAACCTGGACTGTCACCGAGGCAGAAGGGATACGAGCAGAAGGAAACAAGGGGGGAAAAATTTTGGCAGACCAGACAGGAGGTGAAAGCTGCTTATTTTTCACTGGACCAAGTTGTTTTTGGAGGCACAGACAAGGAATTAAAAATGATGAGCAGTAACAGGATAAATTACCTTTCTTCTGCCTCCCATAGTTTCCCATTTATTTCCTAACCCAGCATCCAACTGCTCATTGAGTTACATGGCACTCAGCCCCAGTGAGCTGAACCCTCCAGGGAAACCCAAAGGCTTGAAGAGGAGCTTCCTCCTTCCCTGCATCTCCGCATCCTTTTTGCCCAAATCCATGTGTCCTGGGTAACCCAAAATGTTATTGCATTCCATATTTATCTGTGCCCAAAATTGTTACTACTGTCTCTTTAAGACCCAGCAGCAGGGCCGGAAATGGAACTGAGGAGCCCCAAGGGGTGGGGGGGAAAGGATTCAGGTTATTTTAAGATTGGATTGCTCAGGCAGAGCTCTCTTGCCTCTTGCTCTTTCCCTTTCATTCTAGCAGAGAGAGAGAGATGAGGCAGTCTGTGCAGAGGTTCCCCTTTGGTTTTCTTTTGTTTCACTCTGGCCTCTGGAGCGGGTTGCTTTGGACAGGTCTCTGGATGGCAACAGTAGCAACCTGAGAAGCCGCATTTTGCAAACAAAAACTGTTTGAGTGAATTTAGCAACACCTGTCTGCAGTGAGAAAATGGAGCTGGTCAGGGTTGGGCCACTGTTCCTCAGTGATCAGGAGTCTGTTTTTTCGTCCTCCCATCAGAACAGGGACCCAATACAGCAGAATCGACACCAGTGGCTTGGAGGCTGCAGTGTTGACACCAGCTGGATCCACCCAGCCAAGGGATAAGGTAGAGAAGTTGAAAGGCTATGTGCAGTGGAAGGGATAAATGCTGTGTGGTGTACACGCTTTCGCCTAAGCTTCAGGTATATTTCTGTACTGCTCACTGTGGAGAGTTTAAAGAGGGCATGGCACTCTTACCAGAAACACGGCAGACTGCTATGGTACAGAGGGTTCAGAAGAAAAGTGCGCGTCTCAGGAGTGTTTTGGCAGTAGTAAAGGCTAGCAGCAGAGTGTACTGTGTGAGGAGTAGATGGCAATTCACCTCCATTAGAGAGAAATCGCCGCAGGACATAAAGCGTGAACAAGGAAGCCACAGAGCACCAGAGTGCTCTGCTCAGTGTACCGGTTGTCACTGACTAGTGCTAAGAAGGAATATCAACGACAGCTAGTTTTGCTACTACATATCACTTCGTCATGAAACCTGCTGCGGTAAACATGACGCTTGCCGTTATGCTCTGAGATGAACACATTTCTATGTGCAGTGGAAGGGGAGTAATGCTGTATGGTGTGCATGCTTTCTCCTTAGCTTTAGTCACACTTCTGTGCCGTTTGCCTTGCAGGGTTTGAAGAGTGTATGGCACTCTTACCAGAAGGAAGGCAGACTGGTATGGAACAGAGGGTTTAGAAGAAAAATGCACGTCCCAGGCATGTTTTGGCAGTAGCAAAACCTAGCAGCAGAGTGTTCTGTGAGAGGAGTAGATGACACTTCACCTCCGTTAGAGAGAAATCGCTGCAGGACACAAAGCACGAACAAGGAAGCCGCAGAGCACCGGAGTGCTCTGCACAGCGTACCGGTTGTCAGTGACTAGTGGTAAGAAGGAAGATCATCGTCAGCTAGCTTTGTTACAACATACCTATTCGACATGCAGCCTTCTGTCATACATACCTGAGATGAAGAGAAGACATTGGTATGTGCAGTGGCAAGTGCTAACTACTGTGCGGTGTGCACGCTTTCTCCTTAGCTTTAGGTACACTTCAGTGCTCTTCGCTATGCAAAGTTGAAAGAGAGCATGGCACGCTTGCAAGAAGCAGGGAAATCTGGTATGGTACAGAGGGTTTAGAAGAAAAGTGCATGTGCCAGGCGTGTTTTGGCAGTAGCAAAACCTACCAGGAGAGTGTTTTGTATGAGCAGTAGACGACACTTCACCTCCGTTAGAGAGAAATCGCTGCAGGATACAAAGCGTGAACAAGGAAGCTGCAGAGCACCAGAAAGCTTTGCGCCGCATACCAGTTGTCAGTGACTAGTGGTAAGAAGGAAGATCAACATCAGGTAGCTTTGCTACTACATACCTATTCGTCATGCAGCCTCCTGTGGTAAACATGACTCTTGCTGTTAGGTTTCGAGATGCAGAGAACACACTCGCGTCTGCAGTGGAAAGGGTGAAATTCTGTACGGTGCACACGCTTTCTTCTTAGCTTAAAGTACACTTCCATACTTTTCGCTATGCAGAGTTGAAAGAATGCATGACACTCTTACAGGAAGCTAGGCAGACTGGTGCGGTATAGGTGGCTTAGAAGAAAAGTGCACCTCCCCGTCTGCCCTGCTTCTTCTGTGAGTACCATGCACGTTGATCTTCCTTCTTACCAGGAGTCACTAACAACCGGTATGCTGTGCAGAGCACTCTGGTGCTCTGCGGCTTCCTTGATCGTGCTTTGTGTCCTGCAGCGATTTCTCTCTAACGGAGCTGAACTGATGCCTGCTGCTCACACAAAACACTCTGCTGCTAGGTTTTGCTCCTGTCAAAATGCACCTGGGGCGTGCAATTTTCTTCGAAACCCTCTGTTCCATACCATCCTTCTCTGCATCTTGTAAGAGTGCTATGCACTCTTTAAACCCTGCATAGCGAACAGCACAGTAGTGAAACTAAAGCAAATGAGAAAGTGTGCACACCACACAGCATTTCTCCCCTTGCATTGAACATACCAATGTGCTCTCCGAAGCTTGTTCACATGCGGCGTCAGTTGAGGTCGCTCTTGTCCCAAAAAAAGCTACTCCCAGCTACTGACCATGTCAGAATGCTGTGCTAGTCTTCTCCCTGCACTTTCACTGTTCCAAAGCTGTTCAGAACACAAGACGTTCTAAATGCGCGTCTTCTCCAAATAGCCAGGCAGTCACACGAACAGCAGCCCAGAAACTCCTGAAATCCCTACTAAAACACCTAAACTCTGCCAAAATATCAAGGACTCCTGGGAAAAGCATCAGGAAAAATCCAGGAAAAATGGAGCCTAGCAAACCAGAAAAGTCCCTGAAAATTCACACGAAGAAACAAAAAATCCTCTAAGATGCAAAGAAAAAATGTGCCAAGCATTCTCAAAAGTTGCACTGGAACACCCCAAAGCTGGCAAAATTCCAAGCGCTATTGGGAAAAACATCTGGAAAAACCCAGAAAAAATTCTGCCTTAAAAATAGGAAAAATTCTTCAAAATTTCCACTGAAAAACACAAAAATCCACAAGAAATTGCACAAGAAATGGTAAGAAAAACTCCTAATATCTGCCCCAAAACCCAGTGAGTGTCCAGGGTCTTCTAAGGAAAAAACTGGAAAAATGGGTGGGCAAATTTCCGGAGGAAATGCGACTTAAAATAGCCCAAACATCCCTAAAATGGCACAAAAAAATGGCCCAGAAACTCCTGGAATCTGTACCAAACCACCTAAAATCTGCCAAAATCCCAAGGATTCCTGGGAAAAGAATCAGGGAAAATCCAAGGAAAATTCAGCCTAACAAATTCGCACTAAGAGACTGTTGCGTGGCGACCTGGTTCCAGCCCATCACAGTGGATCTAACCCAGAGCCACTCGGTCCATATGCTCCTAGTCACCAACATGGTGGACAGCAAATGGCGTTTATTGAAAGGTCACAAGGGTTTTTATGGTGGGCAGTATGTGTCAGTTCCTTTAGCTCATGTCCGGCTGGGTGCGGCCAGGTAAGGGGCAAGGCTCTGACCGCAAGAGGGGGGAGGGTCCCTGGCTGTCCGTACAACCCGATATCTTCCGTACGCAAATCCCTAACTCTCCACATTTCCCCCCTCCCTCATGATTAGTAAAAATCGTATAAAATTATAAAATGTAGACATTATAAAATTTCATGGGTTAGTAAGGTTAGTATAAAATTGTAAATGTGTTAGTAACAGGCACGCCTTAAAGTAATTGTTGGTGTTCTACGAGCATAATGTTAACTGTTTCTAAACGCTTCTTAACGAATAACACCAATTTGTTTAATATGCAAGGCCCAAAGATTAGTGTTAGTAAGATTATAGTGAGTGGGCTTACTAGGGTAGAAATTAGGGTGGTGAGCCATGGGGGCCGGTTGAACCATGACTCGAACCAGCCCTGTTGAGCTCCTCTGTCCATTTTTCTCAGGTTCAGTCGGTCTCTCAGTTCGGCCATGGAGTCTCTAATGACTCTGGTGTGGTCCTTGGTGTCGGGTTGCGAGGGCTGAGATGCCTGTGGCAGCGCCGGTAGCTCCTAAACCGAGGAGCATTGCGATGGTGATGCCCGTTACCACTTCTCGCTTGTGGAGCCGGTCAGGTTCCTCGAGCAGGCAGTACACTTCCTCTTCCTGGCTATACAGAACTCTGGGGACAATTAGAACTTGGACACAAAAGTCGGTAGAGTGATCGAATTTGTCAAGGAGTACACATGGGCTTACCCCAGACTGTTGACAGACCCACATTCCCGATGCAGCAGGGATCACCCACTGGAACTTCCCCCTTTAAGTTTGACAAATTCCCGGCAGACGTTGCCCATTTGCTTTGCCAGGGTTGCATTGCCGAAGCATTTGCCCTGGCCCTTGACCTGGCTCAGGGTAATGCCTCTCCGAGGGTGTCCCATCTGCATTGGCGTGGACTGTCTGACTTTGAAAAGATGAGTGGGAGATCGAGGGCAACCCCTTCGTAAAAGGGGTTGTGCATCATAGCATAACCAGCATGATTCTGTGAGGTTCGGGTTGGATTGGTTTAACGATAGTAAGGTAGCATTTAACATGTTTAGGAATGGATTGGAGAGGGTTGGTTTGGCCAGGAGATCAGCTGGGGAGGAGGTAGATTTTAGCATCTGTGTTTTGTGGCTAGAGTTATGGTTGGCTGTGATCTCCTTCCTGGGTCTACTCATTGCAAGAACCAGATTGGGTCCGACTGATTGGGATATTGAAGGTGGGAACCTGATAATTTGTATGTTCGCCCAGATGCAGCGAGCAAGATGAACAAAGGCTGTCCACGCTTTGCCCGTGGCCCAGCCATCATGGGTCGGCTGTAGGACTGTCATTATATAGCCGGTGCAGGTGTGCTGCTTCCTGCCTTGGGACATGAGTGCGTACCCATCCATATCAAATTTTGGTTTGATAGAGCCGTGGGGGATATAGTCAATTTGCAGGAACTTATCAGGCTGTTGTGGCTTCCATTTATTGCCTGTCACAATAGTTTCACACCCCTAATATCCACAATATCCATACCCTGGGTAATTACAGTAACTCTTCCCTGGGTTGGAAGCGGGACACCAATAGGTCTGAAACAATGTCGTCTCTTCAAATTTGGGGAGACCCGTATGTGAGGGAAAAATGTCTTTTAGCCTGAAATCGAAAGATGGGGTGTTGGCTGTGACAATTTCTTTGAGGACCCTTTCACTTGAGAGATGGCGTAGAACCCACCTGAATGGCTGGTGAGGGTAATGCTTTGTGTCTGCCTCTCCTCCACCCACTAACCCTAGGAACAGAATGACACAGAGGTACCATTGCTGCTTTGGTTTTGAGGGTGCAAGCTTCTCAGGTGATGCCAGGGAGCTCGGTGGAGTGCAGGCTGTAGATGAAGTCGTGGGCCCAGCAGCCAGTCTAGGCAGGACGAGGGGACAGGCGCGGCACTTGGGCCGCCAGAACCGCCCGCGGCCAAGTCGCCAGAGCAGCGGTCCCACGGCTGCTCTGCTGGTGGGGCCAGGTGGTCTGCGCTAGGCACCACCCTGCCGAGCTCCTGCCAGCAGCAGCGGCTGTGCCGCCCCGGCTTGGCCCAGCCCCGCTCTGGCGCAAGCTATTTTTCTTTTTCGCCAGTCTGTAAGTGGGGTTCGATCTTTTTTTGATACCCCCTTAACTCACGCACGAGGGTTGTGGCTAGTGATCTTGTAAGCTGCAGCACTCTTTTGTTAAATCCCCAGCTGGCATCCGATTCGGCGTCTGACCATTCCTCTGGCCAGCTATCCGAGCTGGAGCCAGAGTCAGTGCCGGAAGTCGACTGACTGGACGCTTCTGGGCTGCTGAGCATTTTCCTCGGGCTCCCCGCCTGCCCCAGCCCTCCCCTTCTCCCCAGGCGCCGGGCAGTTCCCTCCCCCCTGCCTCCTGCTGGAGGAGGTTCTTGCCTTATAAGGACTTGCTTTAAAATGAGCTCTCTGATTGGTCTGACGCTCCGTCCCAGGGGCCGCCCCTCCTCCCTGCTTGCCCCCATCTGCACTGTTCAGCTAGCCTTCTGCTGCCCCGCCCCTTGTGTCTTTGTTCCAACCCCCCCCATGCGGCCCGGCACCATTTTCAAACGCATATGGCAGGGGTTCCGTCTTCTCTGCGGCTTGGATTTCTGATATTATAGCATCATTCCGCACCTCCTCTGCTAGCCCCTGCCACAATGCCCGCCCGTGCTCCCCCTCCTCGGCTTCTGGTGAGTCCCGACTCAGGGGCCACGAGGGTGGCTCCTAAGTCTGCGTGTCCATGCGGCTGGCCTACTCAAACCTGTCCGCAGTCTGAGTAGCCACCTCGATTGCAAGCTGCAGCGTGGCTAATAAACAAGTCCACGCAGCCCTCCAGGTCTCCTGTTCTCGCCAGGCATTTTGCAGAGCCTGGATAACCTTTCCCATGATTTAAAAGCTCTCCCTGAGCCGGAGGACATAGTGTCCTCAGCCAGGGCTTTTGTACACCTATCCCATATCTCCGGATGGAGAATGTCTACCGGGCTCTCTATAGCCCCTATCTTTATAAGTCTCAGCACAGTGAGAGAGAAATCTTTAAGCTTACAGTCAAACCTCCATTGTGCGTGGATTTGACTTACGATCTTAGCGACAGTCTCCATTCTCCTCGCTGGTCCGGGGACGTCTCACCCACTACACAAGGCCAGCTGTGTAGTGATCGATTCTCGTTCAGGTGAACCTGGAATCCCTGGCGGTTTCTCGTGTTCCTGGGTTTTGGCAGTACTTGTTGCATGGCGACCTGGTTCCAGCCCAGCACGGCAGATCTAACCCAGAGCCACTCAGTCCATATGCTCCTAGTCACCAACGTGGTGTACAGCAAATGGCGTTTATTAAAGGTCACAAGGGTTTTATGGTGGGCAGTCTGTGTCATTTCCTTTAGCTCACGTCCGGCTGGGTGCGGCCAGGTACGGGGCAAGACTCTGACTGCAAGAGGGGGGAAGGTCCCTGGCTGTCCGTACAACCTGATATCATCCGTACGCAAATCCATAACTCTCCACATTAAAGCAAAAATACCCTAAAAACCCATATGAAAATGGCCAGAAATAATCCTAAAATAGACACGGAAACACCACAAACCACTCAAAATTCCACTCATTATTGGGAAAAACCTCAGGAAAAAATCCAGGATAAATTCGGCCTTAACAACCCCGGAAAATGCGTAAAGATTTGCCCGAAAAAACACTAAATGCAACCAGAAATTGCACAAAAAATGGCCAGAAAAACTCCTAACACCTGCACTAAAAAGCCCAAAATCGCCACAAAATCCAGTGAGATTCCAGGAATTTCTGAGGAAAAAACTGGCAAAGAGAGTGGGCAAAATATCCCGTGGAAATGCGATTTAAAATGGCCAAAAAAGCCTGGAAATCACACAAACAATGGCCCAAAAACTCCTGAAATCCATAGTAAAACGCCTAAACTCTGCCAAAATTCCAAGGACTGCTGGGGAAAGCATCAGGAAAAATTTTGGAAAAATAGAGCCTAAAAAACCAGAAAAGTCCCTGAAAATTCGCACTAAGAAATGAAAACACCCCTAGGAATCAAAGGAAAAATGTGCCAAACATTCCCAAAAGTTGCACTGGAACATACCAAAGAGGGCAAAATTCCAGGCGTTATTGGGACAAACATCTGGAAAAACCCAGGAAAAACTCAGCTTCAAAAACAGGAAAAATCCTTTACAATTTGCACTGAGAAACGCAACAATCGCCAAAAATTGAACAAAAATGGTAAGAAAGACTCCTAATATCTGCCCCAAAACACAGTGAGTGTCCAGGGACTGCAAAGGAAAAAACTGAAAAAATGGGTGGGAAAATTTCCAGAAAAAAATGCGACTTAAAATGGCCAAAAAACCCGTGCAATCGCACAAAAAATGGCCCAGAAACTCCTGTAATCTGAAAGAAACTACCTAAAATCTGCCAAAATCCCAACGATTCTTGGGAAAAGCAAAAAAAAACTCCAGGCAAAAGTCAGCCGAAAAAATTCTCCCTATAACACGCAAAAATCCCTTAAAAATCAATATGAAACTAGCCAGAAACAGACCTAAAATTGACACTGAAACACCGCAAACCAGTCAAAATTCCAGGCATTATTGGAAAAAACATGAGGAAAAATCCAGCATAAGTTAAGACTAACAAATTCGCATTAGGAGACGCAAAAATCCCCTAAAAATTGATATGAAAGAAATCAGAAATAGTCCTAAAATCGACACTGAATCACCCCAAACTGGTCAAAATTCCAGGCATTATTGGGCAAAACATCAGGAAAAAATTAAGCATAAATGTGGCCTTTACAACCAGGGGAAATCCTAAAAATTCGCACTAACAAAAACAAAAATTCCCCAGAAATGGCGCAAAAAATTGCTCAGAAACTCCTGAAATGTGCAAAAAAATCTCCTAAAAACTGCCAAAATCCCAAGGATTCCTGGGAAAAGAATCCGGTTAAATCCCGCCAAAATTCAGCCTAACAATTTCACAGTAAAGGACGCAAAAATCCCCCGAAAATCTATATTAAAATGGCCAGAAATTGACCTAAAATCGACACTGAGACACCCTAAACCGGTCAAAATTCCAGGTATTTTTGGGGAAAACATCAGGAAAAATTCCAGGATAAATGCGGCCATAACAACCAGGGAAAATCCTAGAAATTCAATATAAGAAACATAGAAAGCCCCCAGAAACTGAACAAAAATTTACGCAGAAATTCTGGGAATATGCACAAAACAACCTGAAATCTGCCAAAATCTCAAGCATTGCTGGGATAAAATCAGGAAAACTCCAGGATAAATTCAGCCATAAAAATTCGCACTGAAAGACGCAAAAATCCCCTAAAAATTGATATGAATATGGCCAGATACAGTCCGAAAATTGACACTGAAACACCCCAAACTGGGCAAAATTCCAGGCATTAGTGTGGAAAACATCAGGAAAAACTCCAGGATAAATGTGGCCTTAACAGCCAGGAAAATCCTAAAAATTCACACTAAGAAACACAGAAATTGCCCAGAGATTGCACAAAAAAATGGAACACTAACCCTTGCCTAAAAATTCGATGAAAGGAAAACAAAAATCCGCAAAAAAATTGCACAAAAAAATGGCCCAGAAACTTTTGGAATCTGTACAAAACTACCTAAAATCTGCTGAAACCCCAAAGATTAATGGAAAAAAAATCAGGAAAAATCCAGCATAAATTCAGCCTAACAAATTACACTAAAAAACGCAAAAATCCCATCAAAAATCTATAAAAAAATGGCCAAAAATAGTCCAAAAATCAACACTGAAACAACGCAAACTGCTCAATATTCAAGGCATTGTTCGGAAAAACATCGGGAAAAATCCAGGGTAACTTCAGCCTAACAAATTTGTACTAAGAGACGAAAAAATCCCCTAAAAATTGATAGGAAAATGGCCAGAAATAGTCCTAAGATCGACACCGAAACACCCTAAACCAGTCAAAATTCCAGACATTATTAAGAAAATCATCAGGAAAAAAAGCTAGAAAAAAGTGAGCTTTAAAAACCCAGGAAAACCTAAAAATTCACACAAAGAAATCTAGATTTCCCCCCGAAATTCACCCTTAAAAATTCACACTAAGTGACATCAAAATTTCCTGAAAATTCTTACGAAAACAGCCAGAAATAGTCCTAAAATCGGCACTGAAACAACCCAACCCTGTCAAAATTCCAGGCATTATTAGGAAAAACATCAGGAAAAAATCCAGGATAAATGCGGCCTTAACAACCCACGAAAATCCTAAAAATTTGCGCTAAGAAACACAAAAATCCCCCAGAAATTGCACAAAAAATGTCCCAGAAACTCTTGGAATATGCACGAAACCACCTAAAATCCACCAAAATTCCAAGGATTGCTGAGAAAAGAATCAGGAAAAAAGCAACATAAAATCAGCCTAACAAATTCGCACTAAAAGACGCAGAAGTCCCCTTAAAATCAATATGTAACTGGCAAGAAACAATTCTAAAATCGACACTGAAACAACACAAACCGGTAAAAATTCCAGGCATTATTAGGAAAAACATTGGGAAAAAACAAGCATAAATTGAGCCAAACAAATTCGCACTAAGAGAGCCAAAAATACCCTAAAAATTGATATAAAAATGGCCAGAAACAGTGCTAAGATCGACACTGAAACCCCCCAAACCAGTCAAAATTCCAGGTCTTCTTACAAAAACATGGCAAAAATTCCAGGACAAATTCAGCCTCAGAAATTTGCACAATGAGACCCAAAATTCCCCTAAAAAATTGATATGAAAATGGGCAGAAGTAGTCCTAAAATCGACACTGAAACACCCCAAATCAGAAAAAATTCCAGGTAATAATGGGAAAAACATTAGGAAAAAATCCAGCGTAAATTGAGCTCTAATAACCCAGGAAAATGCCTAAAAATTCGCACACAGAAACCCAAAAATCCTCCAGAAATTGCACAAAAAATGGCACAGAAATAGTCCTAAAATCGACGCTGAAGAACCCAAACAAGAAAAAATTCTAGGCACTATTGGGAAAAACATGGGGAAAAATCCGGGATAAATTCAGCCTAACAAATTCGCACTAAGAGACGCAAGAATTCCCTAAAAATCGATAATAAAGTGGCAAGAAACAATCCTAAAATCGACACTGAAACACCCCAAACTGGTAAAAATTTCCGGCATTATTGGGAAAACCATCGGGAAAAATCAAGGATAAATCCCGCCAAAGGAATTTGCACTAAAAGAAGCAAAAATCCCCTACAAATCGATATGAAAATGGCCAGAAATAGTCCTAAAATGGTCACTGAAACAGCCCCAATGAGTCAAAATTCCAGGCATTATTGGGAAAAACATCAGGAAAAATGCAGGATAAATACACTCTAAAAAATTCACACTAAGAGATGCAAAATCCTTAAAAAATCGATATGAAAAAGCCAGAAATAGTCCTAAAATCGACACTGAAAATCCCCAAACCAATCAAAATCCCAGGCATTAATGGGAAAAACGTCGGGAAAAATCCAGGATAAATTCAGACTAAAAAATTTCGCTTGTTGAGACGCGAAAATTTCCTTGAAATCAATATGAAAATGGCCAGAAATAGTCCTCAAATCAGCAGTGAAACACCCCAATGCGGTAAAAATTCCAGGCATTATTGGGAAAATCATCAGGAAGAAAATCCAGGATAAATTCAGACTAAAAAATCCGCACTAAGAGACAGAAAATCCCCCAAAAATTGATATGAAAATTGCCAGAAATCATTCTAAAATCTTCACTGAAACACCCAAAACCAGTCAACATTCCTGGCATTATTGGGAAAAATATCGGGAAAAATCCAGGATGAATTCTGCCCTAAACACCAAGGAAAATACCTAAAAATTCGCACAAAGAAAGAGAGTAATCCCCCAGAAACTGCACAAAAAATGGCCCAGAAACTCTAGGAAAATGCGCAAAACCACCTAAAATCTGTGAAAATCCCAAGGATTATTGGGAAAAGAACAAGGAAAAATCCAGGGAAAATTCAGCCTAACAAATTCGAAGTAAGGGACGCAAAAATCCCCCAAAAAATCGATATGAAAATGTCCAGAAATAGTCCTAAAATTGACACTGAAACACCCCAAACAGGCCAAAATTCCAGGCATTATTGGGAAAACCATCGGGAAAAATCCAGGATAAATTAAGACTAAAAAATCCGCACTAAGAGACGGAAAAATCCCCCAAAGTTGATATTAAAATGTCCAGAAATAGTCCTAAAACTGACACTGAAGCACCCCAAACTAGTAAAAATTCAAGGCATTATTGGGAAAACCATCGGGAAACATCCAGGATAAATTCAGCCTTAACAAGCCAGGAAAATGCCTAAAAATTCGCGCTAAGTAACATGGAAATCCCCCAGAAATTGCACAAAAAATGGCCCAGAAGGTCTTGGAATCTGCACAAAACCGCTTAAAACCTGCCAGAATCACGAGGATTACTGGGAAAAAATCAGGAAAAATCCAGGGAAAATTCAGCCTAACAAATTCGCACTAAGAGATGCAAAAATCCCCTTAAAATTAAGAAAATGGCCAGAAATAGTCCTAAAATCGACGCTGAAGAACCCAAACAAGTAAAAATTCTAGGCACTATTGGGAAAACATGGGGAAAATCCGGGATAAATTCAGCCTAACAAATTCGCACTAAGAGACGCAAAAATTCCCTAAAAATCGATAATAAAATGGCAAGAAACAGTCCTAAAATCGACACTGAAACACCCCAAACTGGTCAAAATTCCAGGCATTATTGGGAAAATTACAGGGAAAAACCAGGATAAATTCAGACTGACAAATTCGCGCTAAGAGACGCAGAAATCTG
>JAKWBO010001152.1:0-18079 GCA_034336685.1 Luscinia luscinia
TGCTTTGGGCGTGGCCAAGTGCCGCCATTACATTAAACGGCGCGGCCATTTTGGGAGGGCATGCCGCCATTTTGGGTGACTCAAATGAAATGCGGCTGATTTTGGTGTGGGCTGGCGCCACCATTTTTGGGTGTGACCTGAAATGAAATGCGGCCATTTTGGGTGTGGCCACGTGCCACCATTTTATGTGTGGTCAGAACGAAGTGGTGGCCATTTGGGAGCGGCCAGTGTCGCCATTTGTGGGTGTGACTAAATGAAATGTGGCCATTTTGGGTGTGGCCAAGTGCCGCCATTTTGGGTGTGACCAAATGAAACACAGCCATTTTGGGTGTGGCCAAGTGCTCATCATTTTGGGTGTGACCAAATGAAACACAGCTATTTTGGGTATGGCCAAGTGCCACCATTTTATGTGTGTGGCCCTAACGAAATGCGACCATTTTGGGTGTGGCTAAGTGCCGCCATTTTGGGTAATGGCTAAACAAAGAGGGCCATTTGGGTGTGGCCATGTGCCGCCATTTTGGGTGTGGCCATAACGAAGCGGCACATTTTGGTGTGGCCAAGTGCGCTGCCATTTTAGGTGTGTGACAAATGAAGTGCGGCCATTTTGGGTGTGGCCACGTGTCGCCATTTTGGGTGTGGCCATGTGCCGCCATTTTGGATGTGGCCAAACGAAGCACCGCCATTTTGGTGTGACCAAATGAAACGCGGCCATTTTGGGTGTGGCCAAGTGCCACCATTTTGGGTGTGGCCAAATGAAGTGCAGCCATTTTGGTGTGGCCAAGTGCCACCATTTTGGGCGTAGCTAATCAAAGCGCTGCCATTTTGGCGCACGCTCACCTGACCGCACCCACCCTGGGCGTGTCCCTGGCGTGTCCTGACCCGCCCCTCCCCAGGTGCCACGGAAGCCCCGGAGCCGCCGGGCCAGCGGCCGAGCGAGCGGCGCTTGGAGCTGCAGCGCCAGAACCGCTGGGCTACCGATTGGTGGAGAGCGACGAGGAGGGGCCGGGCCCGCCAGGCGCCCCGCTCCAGGAGGAGCCACGCCCCGCCGCAAGCACCTGAGGCGCCGGCGCCGCTCCGAGTCCCCGCCCGAGGCCCCCGCGAGCGCCACCGCCCCGCCGTGAGTATGGGGGCTGGGCAGCCTCCCAAATTTTGGGAGGTTGTTTTGGGTCACTCCTGGATTTTGGGGTGTTTTCCATCCCTGATGGCTCCTCCCATCCTTTGGGGCTGGAATTTTGGAATTTTGAGATTTTGGAATTCTGAAATTCGGGATTTTGGAATTTAGAATTTGTAACTTTGGGATTCTGGAATTTTTGAATTTCGGAATTCTGGAGTTTTGGAATTTTGGAATTCCCGAATTTTGGAATCCTGGAATTTTAGTAATTTTGGAATTCCGGAATTCTGGAATTTTTGAGTTTTGGATTTCTAGAATTTTAGAATTTTAGAATCCTGGAATTCTGAAATTTTAGAGTTTTGGAATTGTGGAATTTTGGAATTCTGGATTTTTGGGATTTCGGAATTCTGGAATTTTAGAATTTTAGGAATTTTGGAATTTTTGGAATTCTGGAATTTTGGAATTTTTGAATTCTGGAATTCCAGAATTCTGTAATCTTGGAATTTTAGAATTTCCACTCTCAGAAACCCCCAAAAACCTTAAATTCTGCAGCTTTCACCATTTTTTGCCCCCAGGTGTAAATTTTACCCTCCCAGTTGGGATCTTCCTGCTCCCAGCTGCAATTTTGAGATCCTGGATGAATTTTGGGCAATCCCACCTCCAATTTGAGAACACCCTGACCAGGATTTCGGGGATCCCCAGCTCATTTTCCCATCCGATTTTAACTCCTTTCTTCCCCTCCCGCTGCCTGCTTTCCTCCCTTTGGGCTGCCCCCACGCCCTGGGGGGGTTTTGGGGTCCCCGAGGCATTTTTGGGGTCCCCGAGCCGCTTTTGGGGTCCCCCAGGGCCGCCGAGCCCCCGAGGAGAAGCGGAGGAGGAGTGGGAGGCGCCGGAGCGGGAGCGGCTGCGGGACTCTGCGGGAGCGCGACGCCTTCGCCGAGCGGCTGCGGCGGCGGACCGGCAGCGGAGCGCGGGGCGGGGCGACGGCAAGGTCCGGGCTGAGGGGTGGGGGGGGATTTTGGGAGGGTTTGGGGGTTCTGGAGGGATTGGGGGGATTTGAGGGGTTCTGGAGGGATTTAAGGGGATTTGGGGAAGTTTTAGGGATTTGGGGGTTCTGGACCCGGATTTAGGGGATTTGGGGGATTTGAGGGTTCTGAGGGCTTTAGGGGGATTTAGGGGGGGGTTTGGAGGGATTTGGGGTTCTGGGGGATTCAAGGATCTGGGGGAGTTTTGAGGAAATCTGAGGGGGCTGAGGAGTTTTGGAGTGGTTTTGGGAAGACATGAGGGATTTTAGGGAGATCTAAGAGGATCTTGAGGGGCCTAGAAGGATTTGGGGATCTTGGGGAGCCTTAGGAACTTGGGGATTTGGAGTGAGAGCCTTGGAGGCTTTGGGAAGACATGAGGGGATCTTGGGGGGACCTATGAGGATTTGGGGGGCCTGGAAGGACTTGGGGGATTTTGGGGAGCCTTACGAATTTGGGGGATTTAAAGGAGGAGCCTTGGGATGGCTCTTTAGGAATGCATGAGGATCTTGAGACTTAAGAGGACCTGAGGGTCTAGTGGGAGGAGTTCTAGGAACCTAGGGGATCTTAAAATGATGAGCCTTGGGATGGTTCTGGGAAGATATGAGGGGACTTTGGGGAGACCTCAAGAGGACTTGAGGGTCTAAAGGATTTGGGGATTTTGGGGGAGTTTTAAGGAATCTGGGGGACTTGGGGTGAGGAGTCTTGGATGGTTTTTGGGAAGAGTATGAGGGGATTTTGGGAGTAGACTTGAGGGGATTTGAAGGATCTGGGGGAGTTTAGGAATTTGGGGGATTTGGGGCTGAGGGAGTTTGAGGGTTTTGGGAAGATATGAGGGATTTGGGGAGACTTAGAGGATTTGAGGTTTTGGAAGGATTTAGGGGATTTTGGGGAGTTTTAAGAATTGGGGGATTTGGGGATGAGGAGTTTTGGAGGGTTTTGGGAAGATATGAGGGGGATTTTGGGAGATTTGAGGGTCCTGGAGGGATTTGGGGGAGTTTCAGGGATTTGAGGGGATTTTGGGAGATTTTGGGGAGAATTTTAAGGGATTTGGGGGGGTTTCAGGGAGATTTGGGGGGTTCTAAGGGGGATTTGGGGGATTTTGTGGGGAATTCAGGGATTTGGGGGCATTTGGTGCGGGGTTTGAGGAGATTTGGGGGATCCTGGGAAGGATTTAGGGGATTTGAGGGGTAGTTTTGAGGATTTGGGGGATTCTGAGGGATTTTAGGGGATTTGGGGGTCCTGGGCAGATTTGGGGGTCCTGGGGGATTTGAGGGTCTCTAGAGGGATTTGAATGATTTGGGGAGGATTTTAGGGGTCCTGGGGGATTTGAGGGATTTTGAGGGAATTTGAGGGGTTTTGGGGTCGGTGATTTCAGAGGTTCTGTGGAGATTTTGGGGTTCTGACTCAGATCTGGGGAGTCCTGGGGATCTGAGGGGTTCTGGAGGGAATTTGGGGGTCCTGAGTGGGATTTGGGGTGTCCCCCTTCCTCACCCCCTTTTCTCCTCCAGGCCTATGAAGAAGCCTAAAACGCCTCAAAATGGCCGAGGAGGACCAAAAAGCGCTGGTGAGATCTGCCCCAAATCCCCAAAATTTTTCTCTCACTTTCCCCATTTTTCTCATTTTAACCCCATTTCTCCCCATTCTAACCCCACTTTCCCCTTGTTTTAGCCCGTTTACCCCATTTAAATCCCATTTTAATCCATTTATCCCATTTTAACTCCCATTTTCCCCATTTCTCCTCATTCTAACCCCATTTTAACTTCCCATTCTAACCCCATTTTAACCCCATTTCTCCTCATTCTAACCCCATTTTAACCCCATTTTCCCCATTTCCCCCATTTTAACCTCACTCCTCTCCTCAGATCCCGAGGCTGCAAGCGCCTCCCACCACAAGTACCTGCCCATTCCATCCAATTTACCCCATTTTAATCCTCATTTTCCCCATTCTAACCCCATTCTAACCCCATTTTAACCCCATTTTACCCCCATTTTAACCCCATTTCCATTCTAACCCCATTTTCCCCATTCTAACCCCATTTTAACCCCATTCTTACCTCCATTTCTCCCCATTCTAACCCCATTTTTCCCCATTCTAACCCCTATTTCTCCCCATTCTAACCCCATTTTAACCCCATTTTAACCCCATTTCCCCATTCTAACCCCATTTTAACCCCATTCTTCCCCCATTTTCTCCCCATTCTAACCCCATTTTAACCCCATTCTAACCCCATTTCTCCCATTTTCCCCATTCTAACCCCATTTTAACCCCATTTTCCCCATTTCCCTCCTCAGATCCCCGAGCTCTTGCAAGCGCTCCCGCCCATGAGTACCTGCCCCAGTCCATCCCATTTTAACCCCATTTTAACCCATTTTACCCCATTTCTCCCCATTTTAATCCTATTTTAACCCCATTTTAACCCCATTTCTCCCCATTTTAACCCCATTTTTCCCCATTTCTCCCCATTCTAACCCCATTTTCCCTCTTTATAACCCCATTTTATTCCATTTCTCCCATTCTAACTCCATTTTAACCCCATTTCCCCATTTTACCCCCATTTCTCCTCATTCTAACCCCATTCCTCCCGCAGATCCCGAGGCTGCGCAAGCGCCTCCCGCCGCGGTACCTGGCCAAGCGGGAGCGGGAGAAGCTGGAGGAGCTGGAGCTGGAGATCCAGGACGAGGAGCTGCTGTTCGGGGAGGAGGCGCTGAGCGCGCCCGAGCTGCGCGAGCTGCGCTACAAGCGCCGCGTCTGCGGGGACCTGGCGCTGGAGTACAAGCGGGCCGAGGACCGCGAGCAGCTGGAGGAGGAGCAGCCGCTACCGCATCCCCGAGGAGAGCCGCGACAAGGTCCGAGGCGGGAGAGGGAATTCCCAAAGATGGGGAGGGGTTTCTGGGGCGGAAATCCTAAATTCCGACAGCCGCGACAAGGTCCGGGGCGGGGAAAGGGGAATTCCCAAAGATGGGGAGGGATTAGGGGCGGAAAAGGAATTCCCAAAGCTGGGAGGGGTCAGGGGTGGGAAATCCTAAATTCCGACAGCCATGACAAGGTCCGGGCCGAGAGAGGGAATCACAAATCTGGGAGGGGTTTCTGGAGCTGGAAATGTGAAATTCCCAAAGATGGGAGGAGTTTCTGGGGCGGGAAAACGCCTCCCTCACCCCAAATGCTCCCCAAATCTCCTCCCTCACCCCAAACCCCTCCCTGACCCCAAATCCTGCCCAGCACCTCCAGGACTCTCTCCAGGACCCCAAATCCTCTTCCAACCTCCCAAAATCTCCTCCAAACTCCCTCAAATCAGTTCCAGGTCCTCTCTCATCACCCCAAATCTCCCTCAAACCCTCCCTCACCCCAAATGCCCCTAAACCCCCAAAACTCCTTCCCATCACCTCAAACCCTCCCCAAACCCCTTCCCTGGCTCCAAATCTTTCCCAAATTTCCTCCCTCACTCCAAATACCCCCAAACCCCTTCCCATCACCCCAAATCCTTCAGATCTCCATGCTCTCACCCCAAACCCCCTCCTGACCCTAAACCCTCCCCAAACCCTTCTCCATCACCCCAAACCCCTCCTGACCCCCAAACCCCCTCCTGAACCCTTTCCTCTGACCCCAAACCCTCCCCAAATTCCCCACACCTCCTCTCCTGACCCCCAAACCTCCTCCTGACCCCAAATCCCATCCTCTGACCCCAAACCCTCCCCAGATACCCCAAACCCTCCCTGACCCGAAACCTCCTCCTCTGACCCCAAAGCCTCCCCAAATTCCCCAAGCCCCTCTCCTGACCCCAAACCCTCCCAGATCCCCCAGACCCTCCCCTGCCCCCAAACCCCTCCTGACCAAACTCCCTCTCCTGACCCCAAACCCTCCCTAGATCCCCCAAACCCCTCTCCTGACCCTCAAACCTCCTCCCTGACCCCAAACCCCTCCCTGACCCCAAACCCTCCCAGATCCCCCAAACCCCCTCCCTGCCCCCAGCCCCTGCCCTGACCCCAAACCCCTCCCTGACCCCAACCCTCCCAGATCCCCCAAACCCTCTCCCTGCCTCCCAAACCCCTCCTCTGACCCCAAACCCCTCCCTGCCCCCAAGCCCCTCCCTGACTCGCATTGCCCTCCCAGATCCCCCAGACCCCCTCCCTGCCCCCAAACCCCTCCTCTGACCCCAAACCCGCTCCCCTGACCCCAAAGCCCTCCCTGCCCCCCCAGACCCCTCCTCTGATCCCAACCCTCTGCAGATCCCCCAAACCCCTTCCCTGCCCCCCAAACCCCTCCCCTTGACCCCAACCCCTCCCCACATCCCCCAGAACCCCTCCCTGCCCCCAAAGCCCCTCCCTGCCCCCCAAACCCCTCCTGACCCCAGCCCTTCCCCAAATCCCCCAAACCCCTCCCTGACCCCCAAACCCCTCCTCTGACTAGCCTCCCCAGATCCCCCAAACTCCTCTCCTGACCCCAAACCCCTCCTCTGACCCCAACCTCCCAGATCCCCCAAACCTCCTCCCTGACCCCAAACCTCCTCCACTCACGAAACTCCTCTCCTGACCCCAACCCCTCCCCAGATCCCCCAAATCCCCTCTCCTGCCCCCCAAACCTCCTCCCTGACCCCAAACCCCTCCCTGCCCCCAAACGTCCCTCCCCTGACTCCCAAACCCTTTCCAGATTCCCCCAAACCCCTCCTCTGACCCCAAATCCCTCCCTGACCCCAACCCTCCTCAGATCCTCTCCAAACCCCTCCCCTGCCCCCAGCCCTGCCCTGACCCTAAACCCCTCCTGACCCCCAAACCCCTCCCTAACCCTAGATGCCTCCCAAACCCTCTCCTGCCCCCAAGCCCTCTCCCTGCCCCCAGCCCCCTGCCCTGAGCCCTCTGTCCCTGCACAGAAGATCCCGGAGCGGAGGAGGCCGGGAGGAGCCTCTGGCCCCTCGGGACGAGCAGCGGCGCTGGGAGGAGCAGCGGCTGGCGGCCCTCGCTGCGCTCGGCGCCAGGGACAAAACGCCGGGCGGGCCGGGCTACGAGCTGCTGCTGGAGGAGGAGGAGATGGTGCAGTTCGTCAGTGCTGCCCAGCTGGAGGGCACTGACCCCCAAAAGGTGGGGCTGGGGTCATGGGAAAGGGGTTTAGGGAAGATTTGGGGTGGTTTAGGGGGATTTGGGGAGATTTGGGGTGCTGGAGGAGGAGGAGATGGTGCAGTTCATCAGTGCTGCCCAGCTGGAGGGCACTGACCCCCAAAAGGTGGGGCTGGGGTCATGGGAAAGGGGTTTGGGGGATTTGGGGTCACCTGGGGAGATTTGGGGTCATGGGAAGGGGTTTGGGGTGATTTGGATTCACCAAAGGGGATTTGGGGTCATGGGAAAGGTGTTTGGGGGGGGGATTATGGGTGGTTTAGGGGATTTGAGGAGATTTGGGGTGCTGGAGGAGGAGGAGATGGTGCAGTTCGTCAGTGCTGCCCAGCTGGAGGGCACTGACCCCCAAAAGGTGGGGCTGGGGGTTTGGGGAATCATGGAAAAGGGTTTGGGGGATTTAGGGTCATGGGAAAGGGGTTTGGGGGATTGGGTTGGTTTAGGGGATTGGGGTCATGGGAAAAGGGGTTTGTGGTCAGCAGGCGGGCATTTGGGATCATAGGAAAGGGTCTAGGGGATTTGGGGTCATGGGAAAGGGGTTTGGGGGATCTGGGGTCACCAGGGGATTGGAGTCATGGGAAGGTGTTTGGGGGCGATTTTGGGTTGGTTTAGGGATTTGGGGTCATGGGAAAGGGGTTTGGGGGATCTGGGGTGGTTTGAGGGGATTGGGATCATGGAAAGGGGTTTGGGGGATTTGGGGTGGTTTGGGGGATTTGGGGTCATGGGAAAGGGGTTTGGGGGATTTGGGGTGGTTTGGGGGATTTAGGGTCATGGGAAAGGGTTTGGGGGACTTGGGGTGGTTTAGCGGGATTTGGGGTCATGGGAAGGGTTTGGGGGATTTTGGGAGATTTGGGGTGCTGGAGGAGGAGGAGATGGTGCAGTTGGTCAGTGCTGCCCAGCTGGAGGGCACTGACCCCAAAAGGTGGGGCTGGGGGTTTGGGGTCATGGAAAGGGGTTTAGGGGGATTTGGGGTCATGGGAAGGGGTGTGGGGTCAGCAGGGGGCATTTGGGATCATAGGAAAGGGTCTAGGGGGATTTGGGGTCATAGGAAAGGGGTTTGGGGGATTTGGGGTCACAAAGGGCATTGGAGTCATGGGAAGGAGTTTGGGGAAGATTTTGGGTGGTTTAGGGGATTGGGGTCATGGGAAGAGGCTTAGGGGTAATTTGGGGTGCTGGAGGAGGAGGAGATGGTGCAGTTGGTCCAGTGCTGCCCAGCTGGAGGGCACTGACCCCCAAAAAGGTGGGGCTAGGAGTCATGGGAAAGGGTTTAGGGTGATGGGAAGGGGGTTTGGGGGATTTGGGGTCACTAAAGGGGGATTTGAGGTCATGGGAAGGTGTTTGGGGGGATTTTGGTGGTTAGGGGAATTTGGGGTGGTTTAAGGGCAGGAGGAGATGGTGCAGTTCGTCCCCAGGATGTTCCTGAGACCGAGCGCCGCCACCAGTGGGGACAGTGGTGGTTACTGGATTACACTGGGCTGACTTTGGTCACACTGGGGGACACTGAGGGTGACACTGGGGTGACACTGGTGACACTGGTGACACTGAGGGTGACACTGGTGACACTGAGGGTGACACTGAGCTGTCCCTCTGTCCCCTGTCTCCAGGACGTCCCTGAGCCCGTGCCCGACGCTCAGCGCTGCTGTCAGTGGGGACAGTGTGTGGTTACTGGTGGCACTGGGGTGACACTGGTGACACTGAGGGTGACACTGAGGGTGACACTGGTGACACTGAGCTGTCCCCTGTCCCAGGACGTCCCCGAGCCCGTGCCGAGGCCGAGCGCCGCCAGTGTGTGGTTACTGGTGGCACTGGGGTGACACTGAGGTGACACTGGGGTGACACTGAGGGTGACACTGGTGACACTGAGGGTGACACTGAGCTGTCCCCTGTCCCCGTCCCAGGAGCCCCCGAGCCCGTGCCCGAGGCCGAGCGCTGCTGTCAGTGCTGTCATTGTCATTGGGTGGTTACTGGTGGCACTGGGGTGGATTTGGTCACACTGGGGTGACACTGAAGGTGACACTGCTGACAGTGAGGGTGACACTGAGGGTGACACTGGTGACACTGAGGGTGACACTGAGCTGTCCCCTGTCCCCAGGACGTCCCGAGCCCGTGCCCGAGGCCGAGCGCCGCTGCCAATGGGGACAGTGGGTGGTTACTGGTGGCACTGGGGTGGATTTGGTCACACTGGGGTGACACTGAGGGTGACACTGAGAGGTGACACTGGTGACACTGAGCTGTCACCCTATCCCCCGCCCAGGGCGTCCCGAGCCCGAGCGCTGCTGTCAGTGGGGACAGTGGGTGGTTACTGGTGGCACTGGGGTGGATTTGGTCCCACTGGGGTGACACTGAGGGGTGACACTGGGGTGACACTGAGGGTGACACTGGTAACACTGAGGGTGACACTGAGCTGTCCCCTGTCCCCAGGACGTCCCGAGCCCGTGCCCGAGGCGAGCGCTGCTGTCAGTGGGGACACTGGGTGGTTACTGGTGGCACTGGGGTGACACTGGGGTGACACTGAGGGTGACACTGAGGGTGACACTGGTGACACTGAGCTGTCCCTGCTGTCCCCCTGTCCCAGGACGTCCCCGAGGCCGTGCCCGAGGCCGAAGCGCCCGCCGCCAATGGGGACAGTGGGGGGTTACTGGTGGCACTGGGGTGACACTGAGGGTGACACTGGTGACACTGAGGGTGACACTGGTGACACTGAGCTGTCCCCCTGTCCCCCTGTCCCAGGGCGTCCCGAGCCCGTGCCCGAGGCCGAAGCGCTGCTGTCAGTGCTGTCATTGTCATTGGGTGGTTACTGGTGGCACTGGGGTGGATTTGGTCACACTGGGGTGACACTGGTGTGACACTGAGGGTGACACTGGTGACACTGAGCTGTCCCCGTCCCAGGACGTCCCGAGCCCGATGCCCGAGGCAGCGCTGCTGTCAGTGGGGACAGTGTGTGGTTACTGGTGGCACTGGGGTGGATTTGGTCCCACTGGGAGTGACACTGAGGGTGACACTGGTGACACTGAGGTGACACTGGTGACACTGAGCTGTCCCCCGTCCCAGGGCGTCCCGAGCCCGATGCCGAGGCGGCGCCGCCGCCAATGGGGACAGTGGGGCGGTTACTAGTGACACTGGGGTGACACTGAGGGTGACACTGGTGACACTGAGGGTGACACTGAGCTGTCCCCCTATCCCCGTCCCAGGACGTCCCGAGCCCGTGCCCGAGGCCGAGCGCCGCCCGCCGCTGCAGGACAGCCGCCGCTGCTGCCCATCTTCCCCTTCCATGACGAGCTGGTGGCGGCCGTGGGGCAGCACCAGGTGCTGAGTGATCGAGGGGGCCGAGACAGGATCGGGGAAAACCACCCAGATCCCCAGTACCTGCACGAGGAGGTACTGGGACAGACTGAGGGCGGATTGGGGGACTGGGAGGGACTGGGAATGGAGATTGAGGGACTGGGGGAACGGGGAGGGATTGTGGGGGATTGGGGTGAACTGGGAGGGATTGGGAGGGACTGGGGGGACTGGGAGGGACTGGGGGAACTGGGATGGGATTGGGAGGGACTGGGGGGACTGGGAATGGAGATTTGGGGGACTGGGGGAACTGGGAGGGATTGTGGGGGATTGGGGTGAACTGGGAGGGACTGGGAGGGGATTGGGAGGGACTGGGAGGGACTGGGAGGGACTGGGGGGATTTGGTAAGGACTGGGGGGGACTGGGGAAGGGGATTGAGGGGACTGGGAGGGACTGGGAGGAACTGGGAATGGAGATTTGGGAGACTGGGGGAGCTGGGAGGGAGTGGGAGGGATTGTGGGGGATTGGGGTGAACTGGGGGGCACTGGGAGGGACTGGGGGGATTGGGAGGGACTGGGAGGGACTGGGAAGGGACTGGGGGATTTGGTAAGGACTGGGGGGATTGGGGAGGGGATTGGGGGGGACTGGAAGGGACTGGGAGGAACTGGGAATGGAGATTTGGAGACTGGGGGGCACTGGGAGGGACTGGGAGGGACTGGGGTCTTTGGGGATGCTCAGTTCTGATTCTTGGGAGTCAGTTCTGATTGCTTGGGGTCAGTTGTGATTTTGGGGGTCTCTGGGGGTCAGTTGTGGTTTTGGGGTCAGTTGTGATTGTTTGGGGGTCAGTTGTGATTGTTGGGGTCAGTTGTGATTGTTGGGGGTCAGTTGTGATTGTTGGGGTCAGTTGTGATATTGGGGCTCAGTTGTGATTTTGGGGGTCTCATTTTTGGTGTCAGTTGTGATTTTGAGGGATCAGTTGTGATTGTTTGGGGTCAGTTGTGATTTTGGGGGTCAGTTGTGATTTTGGGGTCTCATTTTGGGGGTCGGTTGTGACTGGGGTCCCTGTCCCCAGGGCTACACAGCGGGGCGGGCTGAAGATCGGGGTGGCGCAGCCGCGCGTGGCCGCCATGAGCGTGGCAGCGAGGTGGCCGTGGAGATGGGGACAAAGCTGGGCAACGAGGTGACAGCGGGGACACCGGGGAGGGGGACACTGGGGGATTGAGGGGACACTGGGGACATTGGGGGATTGGGGGACATTGGTGACATTGGGGGATTGGGAGATGGGGACAAAGCTGGGCAACGAGGTGACAGCGGGGACACCGGGGGATTGAGGGACACCGGGGGATTGAGGGACACTGGGGACATTGGGGGATTGGGGACATTCGGGGACATTGGGGGCATTGGGGACATTGGGGACATTGGGGATATTTGGGATATTTGGGGACATTGTGGGGATTGGGAGATGGGGACATTGGGGACACATCCTGGACACTTTGCAGACGTGCTGGTGACACTCAAGGGACAACTGGGGGTTTTGAGTGACCACAGGGGTGGCCTGAGTGACCCTTTGGGGACTGAGTGACTCCAGGGATGTGACAGTGTCCCCAGGGGAGGTGACAGCACCCAGGGAGATGACAGTGTACCCAGGAGGTGACATCAGCCCAGGGAGGTGACAGTGACCCAGGGAGGTGACAGTACCCAGGGGAGATGACAGTGTCCTCAGGGAGGTGACAGTGTCCCCAGGAGATGACAGTGTACCCAGGAGGTGACATCAGCCCAGGGAGGTGCCAGTGTCCCCAGGGAGGTGACAGGGCGTGTCCTTGTCCCCAAGGTCGGGTACAGCATCCGCTCGAGGACTGCACGCCGGAGCGCACGGTGCTCAAGTACATGACGGACGGGATGCTGCTGAGAGAGTTCCTGACAGAGCCCGACCTGGCCTCCTACAGGTGACATGGGGACACTGGGGACACTGGGGGCATTGGGGACACTGGGGCACTGGGGGCACTGGGGACACTGGGGATTGGGGACACTGGGGACAATAGAGAACAGGAACAGCCAGGGACACTGGGGTCATGTCCGTGTCCCCATGTCCCTGTCCCCATGTCCCTGTGCCTGTCCGTGTCCCCATGTCCATCTCTTTGTCCCTGTCCCCGTGTCCCTGTGCCTGTCCCCATGTCCCTGTCCCCAGTGTGATCATGGTGGACGAGGCCCACGAGCGCACTCCTGCACATGGACGTGTCCCCATGTCCCTGTCCCCATGTCCCTGTCCCTGTCCCCATGTCCCTGTCCCCATGTCCCTGTGCCTGTCCCTGTCCCCATGTCCCTGTCCCTGTCCCCATGTCCCTGTCCCCATGTCCCTGTGCCTGTCCCTGTCCCCATGTCCATGTCCCTGTCCCCATGTCCATCTCCCTGTCCCTGTCCCCAGTGTGATCATGGTGGACGCAGGCCCACGAGCGCACCCTGCACACGGACGTGTCCCCATGTCCCTGTCCCCATGTCCCTGTCCCCATGACAATGTCCCCATGTCCCTGTCCCCATGACAATGTCCCTGTCCCCCTGTCCATCTCTCTGTCCCCGTGTCCATCTCTCTGTCCCTGTCCCCAGTGTGATCATGGTGGATGAGGCCCACGAGCGCACTCCTGCACACGGACGTGTCCCCATGTCCCTGTCCCCATGTCCCTGTGCCTGTCCCTGTCCCCATGTCCATCTCTCTGTCCCCATGTCCATCTCCCTGTCCCTGTCCCCAGTGTGATCATGGTGGACGAGGCCCACGAGCGCACCCTGCACACGGACGTGTCCCCATGTCCATCTCTCTGTCCCTGTCCCCAGTGTGATCATGGTGGACGAGGCCCACGAGCGCACCCTGCACACGGACGTGTCCCCATGTCCCTGTCTCTGTCCCTGTGTCCATCTCTCTGTCCCTGTCCCCAGTGTGATCATGGTGGACGAGGCCCACGAGCGCACCCTGCACACGGACGTGTCCCCATGTCCCTGTCCCCATGTCCCTGTCCCCATGTCCATCTCTCTGTCCCTGTCCCCAGTGTGATCATGGTGGACGAGGCCCACGAGCGCACCCTGCACACGGACGTGCTCTTCGGCCTCATCAAGGACATCGCGCGCTTCCGGCCGCAGCTGAAGGTGCTGGTGGCCTCGGCCACGCTGGACACCGAGCGCTTCTCGGCCTTCTTCGACCACGCGCCCGTCTTCCGCATCCCGGGGCGGCGCTTCCCCGTGGACATCTACTACACCAAGGTGGCACTGGGGACACTGGGGGGACTGGGGACACTGGGACATTGGGACAGTGGGGGGATTGGGGACACTGGGGAGATTGGGGACACTGGGGGGATTTGGGACATTGGGGACAATGGGGACATTGGGGACACTGGGGACAGTGGGGGACACTGGGGACACTGGGGGATTGGGGACACTGGGGAATTGGGGACACTGGGGAGATTGGGGACACTGGGGAGAACAGTGGGGACACTGGGGACACTGGGGACATTGGGGGATTTGGGACATTGGGGACACTGGGGATGTTGGGGACATTGGGGGATTGGGGACACTGGGGACACTGGGGGATTTTGGACACTGGGGACACTGGGGACGGTGGGGACACTGGGGGATTGGGGACACTGGGGACACTGGGTCACTGGGGACAGTGGGGACACTGGGGACATTGGGAGTGTTTGGGACATTGGGGACATTGGGGAATTGGGGACACTGGGGACATTGACTGAGATTGTGGACATTGGGACACTGGGGGATTTGGGACATTGCGGACAATGGGGACATTGGGGACACTGGGGACACTGGGGACTTTGGGGACATTGGGAGTGTTTGGGACATTGGGGACATTGTGAGGATTGGGGACATTGGGAGTGTTCAGGGACACTGGGGACATTGGGGACATTTGGGAGGTTTGGGGACATTGTAGGACATTGTGGGATCGAGGGATTGGGGACATTGGGGACATTGTAGGGGTTAAGGACACTGGGGACATCCAGGGACACTGGGGACATTTGGGAGATTTGGGGACATTGGGGATGTTGGGGAGATTATGGACACATTGGGGACATTGAGGGATTGGGGACATTGGGGGTGTTCAAGGGTACCTAAGGGTGTTGGGAACATTTGGGGACATGTGGGGACATGAGGAAAGGGGGACACTGGGGACTTTTGGGGACAGCTGTGCTGATGTCCCCAGTGTCCCCAATGTCCCCTCAATGTCCCCAATGTCCCCCAGGCTCCCGAGGCCGATTACCTGGAGGCCTGTGTGGTGTCAGTGCTGCAGATCCACGTCACCCAACCCCCGGGGACATCCTGGTGTTCCTCACCGGCAGGTCAGTGTCACCTCAGTGTCACCTCAGTGTCACCTCAGTGTCACCCGAGTGTCTCCCCTGCCACCTCCCGGTGTCCCCATCCCCACAGATGTCCCCATTCCCTGAGAGTTCCCCAGTGTCCCCAGTTTCCTGTCACAAGTCTTTTCCCCTAATGTCCCCAATGTCCCAAATCTCCTCAAGTGTCCCCAAATCCCTTGGTGTCCCCAACCCTCAAATGTCCCCAATGTCCCCAAACCCCTGATGTCCCCAGTGTCCCCAATCCCTGCAATGTCTCAAATTCTCCAATGTCCCCAAATCCCCTTGATGTCCCCAATGTCCCCAAACCCCAGATGTCCCCACATCCCAATGTCCTCAAAGTCCTCAATCCCTCAAACATCCCAGTGTCCCCAAATCCTCAAACGTCCCCAATGTCCCAAATCCCTCAAATCTCCCCAATGTCCCCAAATCCCCATGATGTCCCCAAATCTCCTTGATGTCCCTAATATCCCTTGATGTCCCCAGTGTCCCCAAACCTTCAGATGTCCTCAATATCCCCAATGTCCTCAAAGTCCTCAATCCCTCAAACATCCCCAGTGCCCCCAATCCCCTCAAAAGTCCCCAATGTCCCCAAACCTCCAGGTGTCCCTAATATCCCCAATGTCCCCAAAGTGCTCCAGTCCCTCAAACATCCCCAATGTCCCCAATGTCCCCAAATCCGCTTGATGTCCCAAATACCCCAAACCCCCATATGTCCCCAATATCCCCAATGTCCCCAAAGTGCTCAGTCCCTCAAACATCCCAAATGTCCCCAATCCCCTCAAAGCGTCCCCCAATGTCCCAAATCCTCAATCCCCCAATGTCCCCAAATCCCCATGATGTCCCCAATGCCCCAAATCCCCCAGTGTCCCCCAAATCTCCAATCCCCCAATGTCCCCAAATCCCCATGATGTCCCAATGTCCCAAATCCCCCAATGTCCCCAATGTCCCCAAATCCCCTGATGTCCCCAATGTCCCCAAATCCCCCGATGTCCCAAATCCCTGATGTCCCCAAATCCCCAATGTCCCAAACTCCTGATGTCTCCAACGTCCCCAAATCCCCAATGCCCCAAATCCCCTGATGTCTCCCAATGTCCCCAAATGCCCCCAATGCCCCAAATCCCTGATGTCCCCATGCTGTCCCCGGGTGGCAGGAGGAGATCGAGGTCTGCGTGGAGCTGCTCCAGGAGCGCTGCCGCCGCCTGGGCTCGCGCCTGCCCGAGCTGCTGGTGCTGCCCATCTACGCCAACCTGCCCTCGGAGCTGCAGGCCCGCATCTTCGAGCCCACCCCGGGGCGCCAGGAAGGTGCGCTGGCCCTTTAAGAGGATGGGCGGGGCCTCGGGAGGGGCGGGGTTTATTGAAAATGGGGCGGGGTTTAAGGGAAAAGAGGTGGGGTTTCATTTAGGGAGCCAAAAGGTGTGCTGGCCCTTTAAGAGAGGGGTGGAGCCTTAAAGGGTGTGGCTCGATGAAAGGGGGTGTGGTTTTATTTAGGAGCCAGGAAGCGCGCCGGCCCTTTAAGAGGATGGGGCGGGCCTCGGAGGGGCGTGGTTTAATGAAAATGGGGAGGGGTTTAAGGGAAAAAGGTGGGGTTTCATTTAGGGAGCCAAAAGGCATGCTGGCTCTTTAAGAGAGGGGCGGAGCCTTAAAAGGGGTGTGGCTTCATGAAAAGAGGTGGTGTTTCATTTAGGGAGCCAGGAAGGTGCGCTGGCCCTTTAAGAGAGGGGTGGAGATTTTATTAGGGGCGTGGCTTCATGGAAAAGGGGGTGGGGTTTCATTTAGTGAGCCAGGAATGTATGCTGGCCCTTTAAGAGAGGGGATGGAGCCTTAAAAGGGGTGTGGCTTCATCAGAAAAAGAGGGGTGGGGTTTTTATTTAGGAAGCCAGGAAGGTGCGCTGGCCCTTTAAGAGGATGGCGGGGCCTCGGAGGGGCGGGGTTTATTGAAAATGGGGGCGGGGTTTAAGGGAAAAGAGGTGGAGTTTCATTTAGGGAGCCAAAAAAGGCATGCTGGCTCTTAAGAGAGGGGCGGAGCCTTAAAAGGGGGTGTGGCTTCATGAAAAGAGGTGGTGTTTCATTTAGGGAGCCAGGAAGGTGCGCTGGCCCTTTAAGAGAGGGGTGGAGATTTTAGAAGGGGCGTGGCTTCATGGAAAAGGGGTGGGGTTTCATTTAGTGAGCCAGGAATGTATGCTGGCCCTTTAAGAGAGGAGGTGGAGCCTTAAAAGGGGTGTGGCTTCATGAAAGAGGGTGGGGTTTCATTTAGTGAGCCAGGAATGTATGCTGGCTCTTTAAGAGAGAGAGAAGAGCCTTAAAAGAGTGTGTGGCTTCATGGAAAGGGGTGGGGTTTCATTTAGGGAGCCAAAAGGTGTGCTGGCCCTTTAAGAGAGGGGTGGAGCCTTAAAAGGGGTGTGGCTTCATGAAAAGAGGGTGGGGTTTTATTTAGAAGCCAGGAAGGTGCGCTGGCCCTTTAAGAGGATGGGTGGGGCCTCGGGAGGGGCGTGGTTTAATGAAAATGGGGCGGGGTTTAAGGGAAAAGAGGTGGAGTTTCATTTAGGGTTGCCAGGAGACTGCACTGGCCCTTTAAGAGAGGGCGGAGCCTTAAAAAGAGGCGTGGCTTCATGGAAAAGGGGGTGGGGTTTCATTTGGTGAGCCAGGAATGTATGCTGGCCCTTTAAGAGAATGGGTGGAGCCTGAGAGGGGGCGTGGCTTTGTGAAAAAGGGGTGGGGTTTAAAATGAGTGGGGGTAAGGGTGGGGCTTAATTGTGGTTGAAATGGGTGGGCTTAAGTGTGGTTGAAATGGGTGGGGCTTAATTGGGTGTAGTCGTGGTGGGTGGGGTCTAAATGGGTGTGGTTTGATTTGGGCGTGGTTAAATGGGCGTGGTCTAAAGAGGTGTGGCTTGATTGGGTGATGTCAGCATGGGTGGAGCTTAACTAGGTGTGGTCAAAGTGGGTGTGGCTTAATTTGGTGTGGTCAAATGGGTGTGGCTTAGCTGGGCGTGGCCTGCCAGGGTGGGATTTGATTGGCTTGATGTCAAAGTTGGCGTGGTTTTGTCTGGCGTGGTCGAGAGGGGCGGGATCCTGCAGGGCGTGTCCCCAGGTGTGGCCGGCAGGGGCGGGCCTGCAGGGGCGTGTCCCCAGGTGTGTCCGCCCCGCCAAGACAGGTGGTGGTGGCCACCAACATCGCCGAGACGTCGGTGACCATCGACATC
>JAKWBO010001153.1:0-18049 GCA_034336685.1 Luscinia luscinia
ATCACCCAAAATTCCCCAAATCACCCAAATTCATCCCAAAAAAACCAAAATAATCCAAACTCACCTAAAAGTCAATTTCCTGAATTCACCCCAAAACCCAGATTCAACCCAAAAACAAAACCCCCAAATTTTCCCGAGTTCACCCCATAGGAATCCCAAACCATCAGGTTCACCTCAAAATCCCAAATTTCCACAAATCTTCAAAATGCCAAAATCCCTGAGTTCACCCCAAAAATCCACAAAGTTCCCACCACCCTAAAACCCCCAAATTTCCCGAGTCCACTTCCTAAAATCCCAAAATTACCAGATTCACCTCCAAAAATCCCAAGATTCCTAACTCCACCCTCAAAAACCAAAATCACCAAATCCACCTGAAAAGCCAAATAATCCAGATCTACCCTCAAAGACCAAAATTTCCTGGAGCTATCATCCTAAAATCCCCAGATCCAGAAATTCAGCCCTAAAAATGCCTAAAGCCCCAGGTTCACTCCTAAATCCTAAATTTCCTCAAGTTCATCCCACGCAGATCCTCAAGATCCCCAAAGTTCAAGAATCCTTAAAGTCACCTTCATAAGGCAAAATAATCCAAATCTACCCCAAAATCCCGAATTTCCACAAATTCACCCCAAAAAATCCCAAATTTCCCCAAATTCATCCCCAAAAAAATTCTCCAAATTCTCCCAAAAACCCAAAATCTCCCAAATTCACCCCAAAACCAAAATCACCAAATTTACCTCAAAAAGCCAAAATAATCCAATCTCCCAAAAACCAAAATTTCCACAAAATCACCCCAAAAATCCCAAAATCACCCAAAAATCCCCAAATCACCCAAATTCACCCCAAAAGCCCAAAATAATCCAAAATTCACCCCAAAATCCTGAATTTCCACAAATTCATCCCAAAACCCCAAATTTCCCAAATTCACCCCAAAAAAATCACATTTCCACAAAATTCATCCCAAAAAATCCCAAAATCACCCAAAATCCTCCCCAAAATTTTAATTACCCCAAAATTCCCCAACCACCTGAAAATTTCCCCTCCCCCTCCAAAAAAAAAAATCCAAACCAGGAACCCGAAATTTTCCCAAAATCCCCAAAATTTCCCCAAAATCTACAAATCCTCAAAATTTCCCCCAAATCTTTCCCAAAATTTCCCCAAAATCCCCGAAATTCACCAAATTCCCCAAATTCTCCCAAAATTTCCCCAAATCCCCCAAAATCCCAAAAATCTTCTTTAAACCACCTCAAATCCTCCCCAAAAATTCCCAAAATCCTCCCCAAAACTCCCCAAAATCTCCTCGAATTCCCCAAAATCTCTCCCAAAATACCCCAAAATCTCCGAAATTCCCCAAAATTCCCCAAAATCCCCCTGGGACCCCAAATATCCCCAAATTCTCCCCAAATCCCTCCCAAAAATCCCAAAATCCCCAAAATTCCTCCAAATCCCTAGAAAATCCATCCCGAATTCCCCAAAATTCTCCAAATTCCTCCCAAAATCCCCCAAAATCCTCCAAATCCTCCAAACCGCCTCAAATCCCCAATCCCTCCCAAAATTTTCCCGATTTTTCCCAAATTTCCCCAAAATCCCCGAATCCCCAAAATTTCCAAAATCCCAAAATCCCCCAAATTGCACTAAAATCCCCCAATTTCTCCCAAAATCTCCCCCAAAATTCCGTTTCCCCAAAATCCCCCAAATCCCTCCCAAAATCCCCAAAATCCCCAAAATTCCCCAAATTCTCCCCAAAATCCCCAAATTCTCCAAAATCCCAAAATCCTCCTCCAAATCCCCCAAAAATTCCCCAAATCTCCCAAATCCCTCCCAAAAGATCCCAAAATTCCCCAAAATTCCCCAAATCCCTCCTAAAAATCCCTAAAATTGCCAAAATTCCCCAATTTCTCCCCCAAATTTCCCCAAAATCCTCCCCAAAATCCCAAAATCCTCCTCCAAATCCTCAAAATTTTCCCAAATCCCCGAAATTCCCATAAAATTCCCCAAATCCCTCCCAAAAATCCCAGAAATCCCCAAATTTCTCCCCAAATCCTCCCAAAAATCCCCAGTCCCCCTAATTTCTCCCCAAAATCCCAAAATCCTCCTCCAAATGCCCAGAAATTTCCCAAGTCCCCCAATGTGCTTTAAAGATTCCCCAAAATCACATAAACGCTTCAAATCCTCAATCCTCCCAAAATCTCCTAAATATTGCCAAAGTTTCTCCCCAATCAGTCCCAAAATAGCAGTAGAATTCACGAAATCCCCAAGATTCCCCCAAAGTCCCCGATCCTCCCAAAGATCCCAGGGTTCCAAAGGTCCATCAAAATCTCACTAAAAGTCCATAAGGTGCTAAAGATCCGCAGTTTCTCCCCGAGTCCGCACAAAATCATCGCCAAGATCCCAAAGATCATCACTGCAAACCCCCAAGATTTCCCCAGATCTGAGGTCACCTCAAAAGGTTCTAGATCCGCTCCCAAAGTCCCCAAGAGTTCCCAAGCTTCTTCAGATCCATCTCCCCAAAATCCCAAAGACTCACTCATCCAGATCCTTAAAATTTTCTAAATCCCCAGATCTCCCCGAGTATTTTCTGAGTTCCTCAAGGTTCCCCAAGACTCTGTAGCTCACCTAAAATCCATCAGATCCATCCCCAAAAGTCCCCAGGATTCCCAAAGATCTCACAGATATCCCAAAGTCCTAAGGTTGCCCAGGTTCACAATTTTCATACCAGGTTTTCCCGAAAATCATCACCCAAGATCCCAAAATCGGCTGTCTCCAAGTCCCCAAGGATTTCTAGATCCTAGGTTGATACCAAAGATCCCCAAGTTCATCCCAAAGATCATAAAGGTTCTAGAGTTCTCCCAGATCCTCCCAAAATCCCAAGACTCATCTTCCAAATCCCCAAGGTTTCCCCAGATCCACTAGATCCAGGTTTCCCCGAGTTCCTCAAAATTCACTAGAATCACTTAGAAAGCCGCCCCAAGATCCTGCGAATCCTCTCCCAAAGATCCCAAAGGAGTTCCCTAAAGGATTCCCCAAATCCCTCCCAAAATCCTAACATTGCCAAAATCCCCAATTTCTCCCCAAATTTCCCCAAATTCTCCCCAAATCCCTAAAAATCCTCCCCAAAATATCCCCAAAATTTCCACAATCCTGAATTCCTCCAAAAATTCCACATCCCTCCCAAAATCCCCAAAATCCCAAAACTCATCTTCAAATCCCCCAAAATTTCCCCAAAATCCCTCAAAATTCCCCAAATTCCCCCAAAATTGCCCAAAATCCCTCCTAAAAATCCCCAAAATCCCCCAAATCCTCCCAAAAATTCCCCAAAATTCCCAAATCCTCCAAATCCTCCCAAAGTTCTCTCTAAATTCTCCCAAATCCCCAAATCCTAAAGTTGCCAAAATTTCTCCTAGATCCGTCCCAAAGATCCCAAGCTTCCCAAAAATCTCCCAAGTTCCCCTAAAAATCCCAAAGATCCAAAATTTCTCCAAATTCCTCCCAAAAATCCCCAAGATCCCCAAAGATCCCCAAGATCACCAAGATCCCCAAGATCCCAAAATCCTCCTCCAAATCCTCAAAATTTCACAAATCCCGAGTACCCCTAAAATTCCCCAAATCCCTCCCAAAGATCCCCCTAAAATCCCAAAGATTCCTCAAAATCCCCCAAAATTTTCCCAAATCCCCCCAGATCCCCCAGATTTTCCCACAATTCCTCCAAAAGTTCCCCAAAATCCACCCTTAGCCGCCCCAAATCCCCAAATCCCCCAAAATCCTAAGAGTTCCCTAAAAATCCCCAAAATCCCTCCAAAAATCCCCCTAAAATTGCCAAAATTTCTCCCAAATCGTCCCAAAAATCGTAAAATTCCTCAAAATCCCCAAATTCCCCAAAAATTCCCAAATCCTCCCAAAAATCCCAAAATTCCCAAAATTCCTCAAAATCCTCTCCTAAAAATCCCATAAAATTGCCAAAATCCCCAATTTCTCCCAAAATCTCCAAAATCCTCCCCAAAATCCCAAAAATCCTCCTGCAAAACCCCCCAAAATTTTCCCCAAATCCCCGAAATTCCCCAAAAATTCCCAAATTCCTCCCAAAATCCTAAAATTCCCTAAAATTTCTCCCAAATCCCTCCCAAAATCCCCAAAATCCCAAAACTCCTCTCTCCAAATCCCCAAAATTTCTCCCAAATCCACTAAATCCCCCCAAATTCCTCCCAAAGATCCCAAAATTCCCCCAAATCCCTCCCCCCAAAACTCCCTAAAATTGCCAAAATTTCTCCCAAATCGTCCCAAAATCACAAAATTCCCCAAAATCCCCCAAAATTCCCCAAAATTCCACAAATCCCTCCCAAAAATTCCCCAAATCGCTCCCAAAATCCCAAAATCCTCCAAATTTCTCCCAAATCCCTCCCAAAATCCCTAAAATTGCCAAAATTCCCCAAATCCCTCCCAAAAATCCCCTAAAATTGCCAAAATTCCTCTATTTCTCCCAAAATCCCCAAATCCTCCCCAAAATCCCAAAAATCCTCCTCCAAATCCCCAAAATTTCCCCAAATCCCAAATTCCCCCAAAAATTCCCAAAATCCCTTAAACCGCCAATCTCCCAAATCCCTCCCAAAATCCCCTAAAATTGCCAAAATTTTCTCCCAAATCGTCCCAAAATCACCAAATTTCCCAAAATCCCCAAATTCCCCCCAAAAATCCCCAAAATCCCCAAAATCCTCCTCCAAATCCCCAAAATTCCCCAAATCCCCAAAACCCCCAAAATTCCCCAAATCCTCTCCCAAAAATCCCAAAATCCCCAAATTCCCCAAAATCCTGCTCCTCCCCACCTAGCGAGCGCGCCTCGGTGCGCCGGAAGTTGTAGGAGCCGCCGGGGCCCCTGGGGAACCCCAAAATTTTGGGGGATTTGGAGAGTACTGGGGTTCCCTAATTTTGGGGTTTTTGGGGATTTTTGGGGATTTTTGGGGGGTCTCACCTGCGAGCGGCGGGGGGAGGGGCGCCGGCGAGCCCCGCCCTTCCCCCGCCCCGGGGAGAGGCTGCGAACCCAAAAAACAAATTTGGGGAACCCCCAAAAAAATTTGGGACTCCCAAAAAAATTTGGGGAACCCCCAAAAAAAAATTTGGGGATCCCCCACCCGAAATGGCGAGGGAGGGGAAACCCCAAAAAGGGCGGAAATCGCCCCAAAATTGTTCCTGAGACCCCCAAAATTGTTCCTGAGACCCCCAAAACCCGCCGAGACCCCCAAAATCCCCCAAAATTTCCTAAAATCCTAAAATACCCCCAAAATCCCCCAAAATCTTTCCCAAATCCAATTCAATCCCCCAAAATCCCCCAAAATCCCCAAAATTCCCCAAAATCCCCCAAAACCCACTGAGACCCCCCAAAATCCCCTAAAATCCTCCCTAAATCCCCAAAATTTCTCCCCAAATCCCCCAAAATCCCCAAAATCCCCAAAATCCCCAAAATCCTCCCCAAAATCCCCAAAATCCCCCAAAATTCCCCAGAATCCCCCAAAATCCCCAAAACCCCCAAAATCCCCCAAATTTTCCCCAAAATCCCCGAAATCCCCTAAAATTCCCCAAAATTCCCTCAAAACCTCCAAATCCCCAAGATCCCCCTCAAATCCCTAAATCCTAAATCCCCTAAAATCCCCACAAAATCTTCCAAAATCCCCCAAACATCCTCAAAATCCCTTCCATGTCCCCAAATCCCCAAATCTCATTAAATCCCCCACAAATCCCCAAATTCCCCCAAAGTTCCCCAAATCCCCCAAAATTCCCAAAATCCCCAAAATCTTCCCCAAATCCTCCCAAATCTCCCCAAATTTCACTCAAATCCCCCAAATCTTATTAAATCCCCCAAAATCCCCAAAATCCCCAAATTCCCCAAATCCTCCCAAAATCCCTCCAAATTCGCTAAATCTTCCAAATTTCCCGCAAATCCCCAAATCCCCATTAAATCCTCCCAAAGCTCCCCCCAAATTCCCCAAAACCCCCCAAAATCTCCCCAAATCCCCTAAAATCCCCCAATATCCCCCCGAAATCTCCCAAATTTCCCCAAAACTCCCCGAAAATCCCCCAAAATTTCCCAAATCCCTAAATTCCCATTAAATCTCCCAAATTTCCCCAAAATCCCCAGAATCCCCAAATCCCCAAATTTCCTCAAACCCCACAAAATCCCCCAAAATCTCCCCAAATTCCCCCAATCCTCCCAAAACCCCCCAAAATCCCCCAAAAACTCCCAAAATCCCCCAAATTTCCTAAAATCCCCCAAATCCAGTCAACTTCTCAAATTCCCCAAATCCTCCAAAATCCCCCAAAGTGTCCCCCAAATTTCCCCAAATTCCTCAAAATCCCCTCAAAATCCTCCCAAAATCCCCAAATCCAGCCAATTTCCTCAAATTCCCCAAAATCTCTCCGAAATCCCCAAATTCCCCAAATCTGCCCAATTCTCAAAATCCCCCAAAATCCCCATTAAATCCCCCAGAGTCTCCCCAAAATCCCCAAAATCCCCAAAATCCCCAAAATCCCCCAAATCCCCCTAAATTTCCCTCAAATCTCCCAAAATCCCCAAAATTCCCCAAAATCCCCAAAATCCCCAAAACCCCTCAAAATCCCCTCAAAATCCCCCAAATCCCCAAATCCCCCAAAATCCTGAAACTCCCCAAAATCCACCCAAAATTCCTCCAAATTTCCCCAAATTTTCCCAAAATCCCCCAAATCTCCATTATATCCCCCAAAGTTCTCCCAACCCCCAAATCTCCCCAAAATCCCCAAAATCCATTAAATCCCCCAAAACCCCAAAATCCCTCCCAAAGTTGCCTCAAATTCCAATTACATCTCCCAAATTTCCCCAAATCCTCAAAATCCTCCCAAAATCTCCCCAAAATCCCATTAAATCCCCAAACCCCCAAAATCCCTTCCATGTCCCCTAAATTTTCCCTAAATCCCCAAATCCTCCCAAATCTCCCTAAATCCCCCAAATCCAGCCAAATCCCCAAATTCCCACTACATGCCCCGAAATATCCCCAAAATCTCCCTAGAGTCTCCCCAAATCCCTCCAAATTCCCGTTAAATCTCCCCAAATTTCTCCCAAAATCCCTGAAATCCCCCAAAACCCCATTACATGCTCCCCAAACTTCCTAAAATCCTCAAGTTCCCTAAATCCACCTAAATTTCCTCAAATTCCTCAAAATCCCCAAAATCCCCAAATTCCCCAAATTTCTCCCAAATCCCCTAAAATCTCATTAAATCCCATTAAATCCCTTCAAACCCCAAATCCTCCCTAAATTCCCCAAATTCCCCAAAATCCCCCAAAATCCCATTAAATCCCCCAAATTTCCTAAGTTCCTAAATCCCCAAAATTTCCCCAAATCCCTTCAAATGCCCCCAAAATCCCCCAAAATCCCCCCAAATTTCCCTAAATTCCCCAAAATCTCCCCAAAATCCTCCCAAAATCTCCCCAAATCCTCCCAAATTCCCCAAAATCTCCCCAAAATCCCCCAAATCTCCAAATTTCCCCAAATCCCCCAAATTCTCCCCAAATCCCCCAAATTTCCTCAAATCCCCCAAAATCCCATTAAATCCCCCAAATCTCCCAAAATCCCCCAAATTCCCCCAAAATCCCTCCCAAAATCCCCTCAAATTCCCGCTAAATCTTCCAAATTTCCGCAAATCCCCCCAAAATCCCATTAAATCCTCCCAAAGTTCCCCCAAATTCCCCAAAATCCCCAAAATCCCCAAAATTCCCCAAAATCCCCGAAATCTCCCAAATTTCCCAAAACTCCCGGAAATCCCCCAAAATTCCCCCCAAAATCCCCCTAAATTCCCATTAAATCTCCCAAATTTCCCCAAAATCTCCCCAAAATCCCCCAAATTTCCTAAAATCCCCCCAAATCCAGCCAAATTTCCTCAAATTCCCCAAAATGTCCCCAAAGTCCCCAAAATCCTCCAAAACCCCAAAATCCCCCAAATTTCCCAAAATCTCCCCAAATCCTCCCAAATTCCCCAAAATCCCCCAAAATCTCCCCAAGTTCCCCAAAATCCCTCCAAAAATCCTCCCAAAATCCCTCAAATTCCCCAAAATCCCCCAAAAATCCTCCCAAAATCCTCCCAAAATCCTCCCAAAACCCCCAAAATCCCCCAAATTTTTCCCAAAATCCCTCGAAATCCCCCAAAATTCCCCAAAATTCCCAAAAACCGCCAAAATCCCCCAAAATCCCCCTCAAATCCCTAAAATCCCTAAAATCCCACAAAATCTTCCAAAATCCCCAAATCCCCCAAAACCTCCTCAAAATCCTTCCATGTCCCCCAAATCCCCCCAAATCTCATTAAATCCCCCAAAATTCCCCAAAATCCCCAAAACCCCCAAAATTCCCCAAAACCCCCAAATCCTCCCACAATCCCCACAATCCCCCAAAATCCCCTAAAATCCCCCGAATCCCCCCAAAATTCCCCAAAATTCCCCAAAATCCCCAAATCCCCCCAAAATCCTCAAAATCCCCCAAAATTCCCCAAAATCCCCAAAATCCCCCAAAATCCCATTAAATCCCCCAAAATCCCCCAAAATCCCCCAAATCCCCCAACCCCCGCGCGGACCTGGGGGCGGGGCCGGGGGTGGGGCGGGCAACCGCAGCAGCGCGGGGGCAGTGGGGGAGGGGCGCGGGTGTGCAGCCCGAAGAGCCCCTTGCGCTTCTTCATCTCCCGGCCCGACACGAACCTGAAATTGGGGGAGATTTGGGAAATTCTAGGGAATTTGGGAAATTTTGGGAAAAGTTTGGGGTGTCCTGGAAGTGGGATTTGGGGGAAAATGGGGGTTTTTGGGGAATTTTGGGGATTTTGGGGGTTTGAGCCTGCGCTTCTTCATCTCCCGGCCCGACACGAACCTGGGTTTGGGGAAAATTTGGGAAATTTGAGGATTTTGGGGAAATTTGGGGATTTTTCAGGGGTCCTGGGTGGGATTTGGGGAGTTTTGGGGAATTTTGGGTTTTGGGGGATTTTAGGGGATTTGGGGGTTTGGAGCCCTTAGCGCTTCTTCATCTCCCGGCCCGACACGAACCTGGAATTTGGGGAAAATTTGGGAATTTTAGGGAAATTTAGGAATTTTGGGAGGAATTTGGGGAAATTTAGGGTGTCCTGGGTGGGATTTAGGGGAATTTTGGGTTTTTGGGGGATTTTGAGGGATTTTGGGGTTTGGAGCCCCTTGCGCTTCTTCATCTCCGGCCCGACACGAACCTGGATTTGGGGAATTTGGGAAATTTGGGATTTTTGGGGATTTTAGGGAAATTTCGGGGGTCCTGGGTGGGATTTGGGGGAAAATTCTGGGGTTTTTGGGGGAATTTTGGGGGATTTTGGGGTTTGAGCCCTGCGCTTCTTCATCTCCCGGCCCGACACGAACCTGGAATTTGGGGAGATTTTGGGAAATTTTGGGGAAATTTGGGAAAATTTTGGGAAAATTCGGATTTTTCGGAGGTCCTGGGGAGGGTTTTGGGGTGAGGTTTGAGGGATTTGTGGGGAATTTGGGGGAAATTTGGGAAAATTTGGGATTTTTCAGGAGTCCTGGGTGGGATTTGGGGGATTTTAGGTTTTTTGGGGGGGAATTTGGAGGTTTTGGGGGTCCTGGGTGAGATTTTGGGGGAAATTTGGGGAAATTTCGGGATTTTGGGAAATTTGTGGGGGTCCTGGGTGGGCTTGATGAGAATTTAGGGGAATTTTTGGGTTTTTGGGAGGATTTTGGGGGTTTTGGGTGTCCTGGGTGGGGTTTGGGGGAATTTTGGGTTTTTGGGGGGAATTTGGGAAATTTTGGAAAATTTGGGGATTTTGGGGTGTCCTGGGTGGGGTTTTGGGGGCAGGTTTGAGGGATTTTGGGGGAATTTGGGAATTTTGGGAAAATTTTGGAGGGTCCTGGGTGGGATTTGGGGGCAATTTTAGGGTTTTTTGGGGGAATTTGGGGAAATTTGGGGTTTTGGGGGTCCTGGGTGGGATTTGAGGGAAAATTTGGGGTTTTTTGGGGAATTTTGGGGCATTTTGGGGGTTTGGAGCCCTTGCGCTTCTTCATCTCCCGGCCCGACACGAACCTGAAATTGGGGAAATTTGGGGGATTTTGGGAATTTGGGGAATTTTAGGGGGTCCTGGGTGGGATTTGGGGAAAATTTGGGGATTTTGGGGAGAATTTTGGGTTTTGGGGGATTTTGGGGGTTTGGAGCCCCTTGCGCTTCTTCATCTCCCGGCCCGACACGAACCTGCGAATTTGGGGGAAATTTGGGAAATTTGGGGAAATTTGGGAAATTTTGGGGAATTTTGGGAAAAATTTGGGGAAGTTTTGAGATTTTTCGGGGTCCTGGGTGGGATTTGGGGAATTTTGGGGGTTTTGGGGAAATTTGGAGGTTTTGGGGTGCATTTTGAGGGATTTGGGGAATTTTGGGAAATTTGGGAAAATCTGGGGGTCCTGGGTGGGGTTTGGGGAATTTTGGGTTTTTGGGGGAATTTTGGGGAATTTTTGGGAAATTTGGGGAATTTTCGGGGGTCCTGGGTGGGATTTGGGAAAAATTTGGGGGATTTTGGGGGTTTGGAGCCCCTTGCGCTTCTTCATCTCCCCGGCCCCGACACGAACCTGCGATTTTGGGAATTTGGGGGATTTTTGGGAAATTTCGGGGGTCCTGGGTGGGGTTTGGGGGGAATTTTGGGTTTTTGGGGGAGAATTTCGGAAATTTGGAGGTTTTGGGGGTCCTGGGTGGGGGTTTGGGGGATTTTGGGGAAATTTGGGGAAATTTCGGGATTTTGGGAAATTTGGGGGTTCCTGGGTGGGTTTGATGGGAATTTAGGGAGAATTTTGGGGGAATTTGGGAATTTTGGGGTGTCCTGGGTGGGATTTGGGGGGAATTTTGTGGGAATTTTGAGGGAATTTTGGGGTTTTGGGGGGATTTTGGGGGTTTTAGGGGATCTTGGGGAAATTTTTGGGGTTTTTTGGGGGAATTTGGGGGAATTTGGAGGTTTTGGGGGTCCTGGGTGGGATTTGGGGAAATTTTTGGGTTTTTGGGGTTTTTGGGGATTTTGAGGGGTCCTGCGTGGGGTTTGGGGGGAATTTTGGGGTTTTTTGGGAAGATTTTGGGAATTTTGGGGAATTTTGGGGGGTCCTGAGTGGGGATTTGGGGAAATTTGGGGTTTTTTGGGGGATTTTGGGGTTCGGAGCCCTTGCGCTTCTTCATCTCCCGGCCCGACACGAACCTGGAATTGGGGGAATTTGGGAAATTTGGGGAATTTTGGGAATTTTGGGGAATTTTGGGGGTCCTGGGGCGGGGATTTGGGGAATTTTTGGGTTTTTGGGGTTTTTGGGGATTTTGGGGGTTTGGAGCCCCTTGCGCTTCTTCATCTCCCGGCCCGACACGAACCTGGAATTTGGGGAAATTTGGGAAATTTGGGGAAATTTGGGAAATTTGGGAAAAATTTGGGGAAGTTTTGAGATTTTCAGGGGTCCTGGGTGGGATTTGGGGGAATTTTGGGGGTTTTTGGGGAAATTTGGAGGTTTTGGGGGTGCATTTTGAGGGATTTGGGGAATTCTGGGGAATTTTGGGGAAAATCTGGGGGTCCTGGGTGGGGTTTGGGGAATTTTGGGTTTTTGGGGGAATTTTGGGGAATTTTGGGAAATTTGGGGAATTTTCGGGGTCCTGGGTGGGATTTGGGGAAAAATTTGGGTTTTTGGGGGATCTTAGGGGATTTTGGGGGTCCTGGGTGGGATTTGGGGGAATTTGGGGAATTTTGGGGGTTTGGAGCCCTTGCGCTTCTTCATCTCCCGGCCCGACACGAACCTGCGATTTTGGGGAGATTTGGGAAATTTTGGGGGATTTTGGGGGATTTTGGGGTGTCCTGGGTGGGATTTGGGGAGAATTTTTGGGTTTTTGGGGGAATTTTGGGGGGATTTTGGGGGTTTGGAGCCCCTGCGCTTCTTCATCTCCCGGCCCGTACGAACCTGGAATTGGGGGAGATTTGGGGAAATTTGGGATTTTTGGGGATTTTTGGGGAAAATTTCGGGGGGTCCTGGATGGGATTTGGGGAATTTTGGGGTTTTTGGGAATTTTGGGGGTTTGGGGGATTTTGGGGGGAATTTTGGGGATTTTGGGGTTTGGAGCCCCTTGCGCTTCTTCATCTCCCGGCCAGACACGAACCTGGATTGGGGGAGATTTGGGGCAAATTTGGGAAATTTGGGGTCCTGGATGGGATTTTGGGGAAAATTTGGGGTTTTTGGGGGATTTTGAGGAATTTTGGGGAAATTTTGGGGGTCCTGGGTGGGATTTGGGGGAATTTAGGGGGAATTTTGGGGGTTTTTGGAAGGATTTGGAGGTTTGGGGGTCCTGGGTGGGGGTTTGGGGGGATTCTGAGGGATTTTGGGGAATTTTGGGAAATTTGGAAATTTTTCGGGGTCCTGGGGGGATTTTGGGGAATTTTGGGGTTTTTGGGGGATTTTGGGGGATTTTGGGGTTCGGAGCCCCTTGCGCTTCTTCATCTCCGGCCCGACACGAACCTGCGATTTTGGGGGGAATTTGGGGATTTTGGGAAATTTGGGAAATTTGGGAAAAAGTTGGGGGGTCCTGGGTGGGATTTGGGGGGATTTTGGGGGATTTTGGGGATTTTTGGGGGATTTGGAGGTTTTGGGGGTCCTGAGTGGGGGTTGGGGGAGATTCTGAGGGATTTTGGGAATTTTGGGAATTTTCGGGGGTCCTGGGTGGGATTTGGGGAGTTTTGGGGGAATTTTGGGTTTTTGGGGGATTTTGGGGTTTGGAGCCCTTGCGCTTCTTCATCTCCCGGCCCGACACGAACCTGGAATTTGGGAAATTTGGGGAAATTTTGGGGAATTTTGGGGAATTTTGGGGAATTTTGGGAAGTTTTGGGATTTTTCGGGGTCCTGGGTGGGATTTGGGGGAATTTGGGGGTTTTGGGGGAAATTTGGAGGTTTTGGGGTGCATTTTGAGGGATTTGGGGGAATTTTGGGGAAATTTGGGGAAAATCTGGGGGGTCCTGGGTGGGGTTTGGGGGAATTTTGGGGTTTTTGGGGGGAATTTTAGGGAATTTTGGGAAATTTGGGGAATTTTCGGGGGTCCTGGGTGGGATTTGGGGAAAAATTTGGGTTTTTTGGGGGGATCTTAGGGGATTTTGGGGGGTCCTGCGTGGGATTTGGGGGAATTTGGGGAATTTTGGGGGTTTGGAGCCCCTTGCGCTTCTTCATCTCCGGCCCGACACGAACCTGGATTTGGGGAATTTGGGGAATTTGGGAATTTGGGGGTCCTGGGTGGGGTTTTGGGGGAATTTTGGGTTTTTGGGGGGATTTTGGGGGATTTGGGGGATTTTGGGGGTTTGGAGCCCTTGCGCTTCTTCATCTCCCGGTGATTTTGGGGGTTTTGGGGTAATTTTTGGGCTTTTTGGGGTAATTTTTGGGGTGATTTTTGGGGTTTTTTTGGGGCAATTTTTAGGTGATTTTTGGGGGTTTTGGGGGTAATTTTGGGGTGATTTTTGGGTAATTTTGGGTGATTTTTGGGTGATTTTTGGGGTTTTGGGGGTTTTTTGGGTTTTCTTGGGGTGATTTTTTGGGTTCTTGGCGTGATTTTTTGGGTGATTTTGGGGTTTTGGGGTGATTTTGGGGATTTTTGGGGGTTTTGGGGTAATTTTTGGGGATTTTTTGGGGTTTTTTGAGATGATATTTGGGTGATTTTTGGGGTTTTTTGGGGTTTTGGGGGTGATTTTTGGAGTTTTTGGGGCAATTTTAGGTGATTTTTGGGGTTTTTGGGGGTAATTTTGGGGTTATTTTTGGGGTAATTTTTTGGGTTATTTTTGGGGTGATTTTTGGGGTGATCTTTGGGGTTTTTTGGGATTTTTTTGGGGTGGCTTTGGGGCTTTTTGGGGATGATTTTCGGGAGGTTTTGGGGGATTTTTGGGGATGATTTTCAGGAGAGAGTTTGGGGGATTTGGGGGATTTTGGGTTTTTGAGTGATTTTGGGGTGTCACTGGGGTGGGTTTGGGTGATTTTTGGGGGTTTTGGGTTTTTGGGGAGATCTTGGGGGTTTGGGGTTTTTGGGGGATGAATTTCTGGGTTTTTTTGGGTTTGTTTTGGTTTTTGGTTTTGTGGGTGATTTTTGGGGGTTTTGGGGTGATTTTTGGGTAATTTGTGGGTGATTTAGGGGGGTTTTTTGGGGTTTTGAGGGGTTTTGGGGTAATTTTGGGTGATTTTTGGGGTTTTTTTGGGATGATTTTTGGGTGATTTTTGGGGTTTTTTGGGTGATTTTTGGCTTTTTTGGGTTATTTTTGGGGTGATTTTGGGGTTTTTTGGGGCAATTTTTAGGTGATTTTTGGGGGTTTTTGGGGTAATTTTGGGGTGATTTGGGTAATTTTTGGTGATTTTTGGGGGTAATTTTGGGTGATTTTGGGGTGATTTTTGGGGTTTTTTGGGGGTGATTTTTGGGTGATTTTTGGGGTTTTTTGGGGGTAATTTTGGGGTTTTTGGGGTGGCTTTGGGGATTTTTGGGGGTTTTTTGGGGTAATTTTTGGGGGTTTTTGGGTTGGTTTTGGGGATTTTTGGGGATGATTTTCGGGAGACAATTCGGGGGATTTTCAGGGGATTTTGGGAAGGATTTGGGAATTTTGGGGGCTTTTCGGGCTTTTTGGGTGTCCCCCAGTTTTGGGGTCCCTCCCCCGTTTTGGGGTCCCTCCGTCGTTTTGGGTTTTTGGGATTCCCCCCCGATTTTTGGGGTCCCTCTTCCTCTTTTTGGGTTTTTGGGGTCTCTTTCCCGTTTTTGGGATTCCTCCCCCGTTTTTGGGTTTTTGGGGTCCCTCCCCCCATTTTTGGGGTCCCTCCCCCCGTTTTTGGGATCCCTTTCCCATTTTTTGGGTTTTGGGGTCCCCCCAATTTTGGGATCCCTTTCCCATTTTTGGGGCCCATCCCCATTTTTGGGGTCCCCTGCCCCGTTTTTGGGATCCCTCCCCCGTTTTTGGGTTTTTGGGGTCCCCGCCCCGTTTTTGGGGTCCCCGCCCCGTTTTTGGGGTCCCGACCTGTCCTTGTGGGTGCTCAGCGCCCCCAGGAGGCGCCCGTAGCGCTCGGCCTTGGGCGTGGCCGCCAGCTGGAATTGGGGGGAAAAACCCGGAATTAGGGAAAAAACAAATTGGGGTGAAAAAACAAAATGGGGGGAAAAAAACGGAATTAGGGAAAAACCGAAATTGGGGAGAAAAACAAAATTGGGGGAAAAACCCGGAATTAGGGAAAAACCGAAATTGGGGAGAAAAACAAAATTGGGGAGAAAAACAAAATTGGGGAGAAAAACCGGAATTAGGGAAAAAACAAAATTGGGGAAAAAAACAAAATGGGGAGAAAAACCGGAATTAGGGAAAAAACAAAATTGGGGAAAAAAACAAAATTGGGGAGAAAAACCCGGAATTAGGGAAAAACCGAAATTGGGGAGAAAAAACAAAATTGGGGAAAAAACCGGAATTAGGGAAAAACCGAAATTGGGGAGAAAAACACGGAATTAGGGAAAAACAGAAATTGGGGAGAAAAACAAAATTGGGGAAAAAACCGGAATTAGGGAAAAACCGAAATTGGGGAAAAAAAACAAAATTGGGGAGATAAATCCGAATTAGGGAAAAACCGAAATTGGGGAGAAAAAACAAATTGGGGAGAAAAAAAAACAAAAATGGGGGAAAAAACCTGGAATTAGGGGAAAACCAAAATTGGGGAGAAAAAAAACGGATTTAGGGAAAAAAACAAAATTAGGGGAAAAACCCAAAATTGGGGAGAAAAAACCGGAATTAGGGAAAAACCAAAATTGGGGAGAAAAATCAAAATTGGGGAGGAAAAAAAAAATTGGGGGAAAACCCCGGAATTAGGGAAAAATAAAATTGGGGAGGAAACAAAATTGGGGAGAAAAAAAAAACCAAAAATTGGGGGAAAAAACCGGAATTAGGGAAAAACCGAAACTGAGGAAAAAACAAAATTGGGAAAAAAAAACAAAATTGGGGGAGAAAAATCAAAATTGGGGAGAAAAACCCGGAATTAGGGAAAAACCGAAATTGGGGAGAAAAACCAAATTGGGGAGAAAAAAACCAAAATTGGGGAGAACATCTGGATTTAGGGAAAAACCAAAATTGGGGAAAAAACAAAATTGGGGAGAAAAACAAAATTGGGGAGAAAAACCAAACTGGGGAAAAGACAAAATTGGGCAGAAAAACCAAAATTGGGGAGGAAAAAAACCAAAAATTGAGGAGAAAAAACCGGATTTAGGAAAAAACCAAAATTGGGGAGAAAAAAAAACAAAAATTGGGGAGAAAAACCGGAATTAGGGAAAAAATAAAATTGGGAGAAAAAAACCCCAAAAATTGGGGAAAAAACCCCAAAAATTGGGGGGAAAAACCCGGATTTAGGGAAAAACCAAAATTGGGCTAAAAACAAAATTGGGGAGAAAAAACAAAAATTGGGGAAACCCGAATTGGGAAAAAACCGAAATTGGGGAGAAAAAAATTTAGGAGGAAAACAAAACAAAAACTGGGGGAAAACCCGGAATTAGGGAAAAAATCAAAATTGGGGAAAAAACAAAATTGGGGGAAAAAACCCCAAAAATTGGGGAGAAAAAACAAAATTGGGGGAGAAAAAACCCCAAAAATTGGGGAGGAAAAATAACACAAATTGGGGAGAAAAAACCGGAATTAGGGAAAAAACCAAAACTGGGGAGAAAAACCAAATTGGGGGGGAAAAAAAAAAAAAATTGGGGAGAAAAAACCGGAATTAGGGAAAAATCAAAATTGGGGAGAAAAAACAAAATTGGGGAGAAAATCCTGATTTAGGGAAAAAAACAAAATTGGGGAAAAAACAAAACTGGGGAGAAAAAACAAAACTGGGGAGAAAAAAAAACCAAAATTGGGGAGAAAAAAACCTAAATTGGGGAGAAAAAACAAACTGGGGAAAAAACAAAACAAAATTGGGGAGAAAAAACTGGAATTAGGGAAAAAATCAAAATTGTGGAGAAAAAACTGGAATTAGGGAAAAAATCAAAATTGGGGAGAAAAACCAAATTGGGGAGAAAAAAACCCCCAAATTTGGGGAGAAAAAACCGGAATTAGGGAAAAAACCAAAATTCGGGAGAAAAAACCAAAAATTGGGGAGAAAAAAAAAACAAAAATTGGGGGGAAAAACCCGGAATTGGGGAAAGAATCAAAATTGGGGGGAAAAACCAAATTGGGGAGAAAAAAAACAAAATTGGTGAGAAAAAAACGGAATTAGGGAAAAAAATCAAAATTAGGGAAAAATTAAAATTGGGGAGAAAGACCCGGATTTAGGGGAAAAAAAACAAAATTGGGGAGAAAAAAAACCAAAATTGGGGAGAAAAATCCGGAATTAGGGAAAAACCGAAATTGGGGGGAAAAAACATATTGGGGAGAAAAAAACCCCAAAAATTGGGGAGAAAAAAAAACAAAAATTGGGAGAAAAAACCCGGAATTGGGAAAAAACAAAATTGGGGAGAAAAAACCGGAACTAGGGAAAAAACAAAATTGGGGGAAAAAACAAAATTGAGGGAAAAACAAAATTGGGGAGAAAAAATTGGATATTTTTCCCCAAAAATCCGGATTTTTTCCCCCCAAAAATCCGGATTTTTTCCCCCCAAAAAATCAATTTTTTTCCCAAAAAATTCAATATTTTTCCCCAAAAAATCCATTTTTTTATCCAAAAATTCAATTTTTTTCCCCTCAAAATTTCGATTTTTCTCCCAAAAAATCCATTTTTTCCCCAAAAAATCCGGATTTTTTTCCCCAAATTTTGATTTTTTTTCCCCCCAAAATTCAATTTTTTTCCCAAAAAATTCAATTTTTTTCCCTTCAAAAAATTCAATTTTCCCCCCCAAAATTAAATTTTTTTGGTCCAAAAAATCAATTTTTTCCCTTCAAAAATTCGATTTTTCCTCAAAAAAATCCATTTTTCCCCCAAAAAGCTCGGGATTTTTCCCCCAGAAATTCATTTTTCCCCCAAATTTCAATTTTTTTCCCCCAAATTTCAATTTTTTCCCCAAAGTCAATTTTATTCCCA